>JAGDQP010001070.1:0-16605 GCA_022664845.1 Lepisma saccharinum
GAGAGAGAGAGAGAGAGAGAGAGAGAGAGAGAGAGAGAGAGAGAGAGCAATACTAGCTGTAGTGTTAAGCACGTACCGAGTACCATTAAGCGAGCAAGAAACTGAAATTCAAACCGGAAGGATAATATTGCTGGAAGCCTGGAACCACTTTGCTCTCTAGTTACTCCATGAAATTGTAATCCATGAAAACATCCTTGAAAATCTTCTCTTTATAGAAAACTAACAGAGATAGAAAACTCAGACACTGAAGTTTAGAAAGAAATAGAAATTTCTGACTTCCCATAAAACATATTGAGGAAGAGGAATGAAAGGATCAGGTCAAGACGTTGGGAAATCTATCCCCTTCGTTTGCTTCACTTATTTCTCTGATATCTGATAACTTCGGTTACCCTATCTACGGATAATAATCATTAATCCGGGCTTTTAGTTACTACGTTCTGTTGGTCGAATAAAATCGGAAATTTTGAAAAAAAAATATATGTTACACTGAATTGGCGTATTATTTTGATATTTGATTAGTGTTTTGGGTATGATGTATATAGTTTTCAAATTGACGTTTCCAACGAAAAGACGTCAGATTTGTAAAACTATACAACTTTGAAAATATAGCTGACTGTTCCGGTAACGTATTATTGTTATAAAAAGTGGTACGGCGTCATTTCTATAATAACGACAACGAGAATTGAATATCATGAGGTCATTTTTGCTGAAGCCGTAACTGCCTTTCCGGTTTCTGGATCAAATATGCCGTGGTTTTAGGCTTCATATCTAACTCAAGACACTAATAAAGTGAAGAAGTGAAGAAAAGTGATTGTAGTAATGTACAATCTGTCAAAAATGTTGATGTTATTAGAAGGTGAAGAAAATTACTGAAAACAAAGCTTTGCAATGTCTGAACTGCCAGAAGAGATTATAGTGAATTTCTGCTTGGAATTAGAATAGCGCGTAAAATATTTCAAGTAAATGCTTAATCGTCGAATTGTTAGATTCGAAATATTGTTAACAAAGCATTCTGAAGGTATGTAAATAATGATAAATGTAGTTTAAATATAAATATCATTTTTCCTCTTTCTGTGTTCGATCTTTCGTTACAATTATTCAACTCGGCCCTCACGTACAGCATTCTCCTCTCGTATTTGGATAATACGAGTATGAGCCAGTTCGCTTCTTAAACTTTATACACTGATACCAACCAGTTATAAAAGTTTGTAAGATTACCGACGAAATGCTTCTGAATCCAACTGTTACAGCTCTCGATTCTTCGGCCCGTTTCATATTATAGCTTCCTCGGGCGTGAATGATCGATCTTTTCTCTAGGTGAGATGTTATATCCCCTTTCGTCTGTGGAAGTCAGTCATTTCGTTACACAGCTATACGAAGATAAGATTGCCTTTCTTCTATCTTTTTTTCCCCTTTGTTATCTTTTCTGGAAAAAGACACCTTTTCGATTGGTCGTCTGACCACAAGCGTAAGATAGGAGCCGTACAGCCGTCAAAAGGATTATATCTTCCTAGTTTTTGATAGTTGTTAGCCAGTGCTATCTCTCGACGAGGGAAGATAGGAAGAGAAAAAGGGATGAGTGGTTGAAAGTGATCGAAGTAACGAAACTAGATTTCCAGCGTTGCCAGCCAACATATTTTTTTTAGCAAAATATCGAGCAATCCTGAGTGTTACAATGTTCTGAAAAATTTCCATTTCGTAGCTTGCAAAAAGGCTCTGCTAGTAGATGTGATTTGTAGAATGTATTTCAACCTTTTAGAACTCAGCAAAGCTTGTAAAGTTTATTTGCAAAAAGTTAAAATAACTTTGTAAATTATATATATGACATACGCCACTTATTGAGCACTGACTCAGATTATTACTTAGCTAACATCTGAATGTAAGTACTCATGCTTGATTCAAAGCCCGGATCTCATCGCATTTAAGCCAGATTCTCTTCTTGCCTGAAGTGTAGCTAATGCATCGGCAAGAAACACAAAATTTTATATACTAATTATTACGGACTTTGATTTGTCATGAGAACTGGAATATAGAAAGCTTATTGATAGAACTAGAATAACACGAACTATGATTGATTCTGATTTTGGCGATGATAGAAAGGAACTTGGACTTAATTCAGAGAAATCTTGAAACGATTTAAGATTATAAAGGTTAAGATTATATTATGATACATTATATTTTTTTTTTTTTGCAATTAACTTCAGGTACCAAGGAAGTGAACCCTAAAAATTCATGATGCACCCGGAACAATTTTTAAATAGCAAAATTTAATTACAACTACTTACACATAAATTATCCTGATGAAAGCAATCCCTTATGTTGAAAACGCAACGTCCACTTGCTGTTTACAATGTTATCATACCTGAGAAGTTGTAAACTTTCATAAAAGGGCATGATTGTGCCTACAGGAACATGGACCTATCGGCCGAGCTTAGTTAGTACAGTGTTAACTTCGTGTTCGAGAGGTCCTGAGTTCGATACCAGCAGCCGACCATCCTAAATTAGGTTTGCCAGAGTTTCCCTCAGTCAGACTACAAAAATGCCGGGATGGTACCTTCAACTCGGACCCTTGCCAGCAGCTTCTTCCCACATCCTTTTTCCTCCTCTATTCGGGTCTGAGTCATAGGTGCCTAAATGTTATATATACAAATCAATTCAATTTGACAGGAACGTGGAAAACATATTCAACAGGTTTTGCCATTGTAAAGTACTTTTAAGATTTTTCACACATTCAAGTGAGATATAAAAGCATGTACAATATTACACTTCTCGTAAAGGGTTTACGTAATTGCAGACACCACACGCCTCAATCCCTTTAAACAATTTTGCGTTTAATTTGAGATGGTGGCCACCAAAGTGGTGACTGTCCGGCTGATACACGTACAGATAATTACCTTTAGGCCTAATATGTTTCTGTTATGTACATTTTCTTTGCACAACTGAGTTCAATTTTTAAAGATGATTAGAAACAGACTTTTGACTTGTCCTTATTATTATTTTTCTAATCGGGTTGCTCCTAGATATGATTGTCAATCTTAGGATTTTGCATTATATACTTATACGTCAAAGACCATGAACTGTGAAAATTCAACAAATGAAAACGGTTTGATGAAGATTTCACTACTCGATCTATTTTGTGGAAAATATTGAAGTCTCTTGTATCCATGGAATTTCTCTAACGTACTAACGCGGTATTGGCCTGGTGATTCAAGCAGCCCCTTGAAACCTAAGTCATTGTTCAGACCTTAAGGAAACTTGAGCATGCGTCGCCATCTCAATGCTTATATGAAGTCAGTGACAGTAACCCTTAGATCACGGACTGGGTTTTGAATTCGGAAATCTACACCATTGGCCAAATCTACCTCAAACGTTGCATGATACCTACATTTCACCAAAAGAAGAACGTAGGCTATAATTGGTAAACATATGTACAATGAATGATCATAGCTCATGAAATAGCTGACATACACATTTTACGTTCTCAAATCAACACCGTTGAACCGATATGTACCGAACACCGATTGACTAAAATCATTTTACAAGAACGAGACTAAAGAGTATATGTGGCTCCAAATTATACACTCCGTAGCGATATTTTATGCGAAATTATTACCTACGAAAATACAGTAGAACCTCGACAACCCGAATGTGAAAGGGAAAATACAAAAAATCGAGTTATCGCATATTTCGACTTAGCGAGGTTCGAGTTATCGAGAGACTTAATACCGAACTTTGAGATATAGTGTTACGAGGAATTAGGTTCAATGAATTACTTATGATTTCATCAAGCTTTTAGGGATATAAGTTGAAGCTAACGTTTCAAGTTCAGGTTCAGTTAGGTTAGGTTTTTAACTTTGACGTGTGAACATTGGAGTTGGTCTATTGCCAAAACACAAGAAAAATTTAGGGGTAGCGTGTCTTCCAGCCAAGCGGTATTGGATAGGTCGAGCGTGGGCACGAACCTTGCTCCAGCCGGCCATTCTGACAGGTTTTTCTCAGTCTCAACAGGTGAATGCCGGGATGGTACCTCTGTAATTCTAGGGCCGCTGCCTTTGCACATCGTTGCGCCTTCCCTATCCCGGCCTGACCCTTACATGTCTAAAGTCCATAAATAAATAAAATTATGTACTTGAACACAAGAAAAAATGAAGTATTTACTCACTATTTTGTCTTGTCTTTGGTCACCTTTCAATATTTTAAAAATATAAACAATAATAGTTTTGATGAATAAGTTTTTGATCATTAATCAACTTAATAAGAACACTAGACTTGTATATTAGAGGTCTTCACGGACTCGGGCCACAAATTGCCAGAGCTTCTCAGGTTCTTGTCGGGCCTGGACCTACTGTGACTATATTTTTCCCAACTGGGTCAGGGCAAACACTATATGCCAGGGCCAGGGAAAGAAAAGAAGTACAATCTCAGGCCTGGTGGCAATGTTTATAACGAATGCGGAAAATATGAACTAAAGATGGTAGCACCAAATTGTAGGTTGGCAAGATGCTTTTGTATTAAAGTAAATGTTTTAATATTTAATAGAATTCACATTTAAAAAAGTCTTTATATTGTTCTCAGAACAGTATTTGACACCTATGTATTTATGTAAATATTTTATGTGAACAATTAAATACTACGAATTACACGGACATTTCGAACCCCCTAGAAGCACAAAGCAGTCAAATTGACTGCTTAACCGATTTGGGCTCACGTAGTTAAGTTATGACGACACGGATTGAAAAATTTTATTGATAAGTTTTATGCGACAGATATAGAAGAATACCTAGAGAACGTGCAGAGATCCTTTATTTATGAAAAACAAGCACACCAATATGCAGCATATCTAGTTAAATGATGAAAATATGCAAGGATTGTTACTCTTTCACAACATTTCCAACGATATCTAGCAAATTAGGCTCTAATTTGGGCATCCTTGCAAAATCACTTAAACTTGATACAGATAACTTTCTTTCGAAACCCTGCCGTACATTTTCCACATACATACTTCCGACATTTGAAGCAGATGTCTGCTATTTTGTTATTTTTACATAATCGTACTTGACATTGTTTTCGTTTTCGTGCGAAACATGTTTCCTCACCTTCAGATAAGGTATCACTATCATTAATGTCATTTTTCATCAGCTCCTCGGCTAGTTTCGAGAAATTCTCGTCTACTGATTTTCTTTCCGGTAACTTCTCTGTATATAACCAAAGAATTCAAACAGGCCAAGTCAATAACACTGAAGAAAATATACATTGGCCACTGTCTACACACACATCTAACGGTATGTTTCTTCACCATTTGATCCACGATGTCTACACCATAGTTTGTCTGATTGTAATAATTTACAGTTTCGGGTTTTTTCTTTGGTGTCGCAGAAATTGACACTGACTTATGCATGGAACTCAACACACAAACACTTTTGTTCCGTTTGCATTTGTAGACAGTTAGCGTATTACCAATCTGGTAGCGGTAAACGTCACAGTGGTACAGTTCTTTGTGTTTTTTGGGATGCACAGCCTTTAGGAACTTCCCTTCGGTTTTGCTTTATTGTTCCCACCAAACTAGTACCTTTTGGCCTCAGAGATTCAGCCAGTTTCCTTGTCGTGAAAAAGTTGTCACATGTAACATTTATTCCTTTTCCGATGAACTGATTTATCAACTTGGACACAACGAATTCACTTAATTGTGTGTCAGGGGAACGTTCAGAATCTTTGCCCATATATGGAAAGCCATTGAGGATGTACTTTGATTGTACGCCAGCGAGTAACCAGAATTTGATGCCAAATTTGTCTGGTTTGTTTGGCATATATTGCAAAAATCGATATCTGACTCTCGAAGGATAAAGCTGCTCGTCCACAGTCACGTAGTCATGTGGTTTGTAGCATTTTATGCAGTTGTGAATAAAGGCTTCCCACAGTTCTGAGCCGAGTGCAAATTTGTCCGTTTGCAGTCTGACAGATCTTGTTGTCTTTTCATCAAATCGTAAGTACCGTTTTATTTCACAGAACCTATCCCTACTCATTGTTTCCCTGTATATTGGTGGTCCTTTGTTTCTATTCCACCAGCTCCTGATGGGTGTAGTTGAAGCACCGGTAGCTCCTCGGTAAATAATAAGCACCAAATAAGTTTCTGGTTCTGAAAGTGTTAAATTCCATGTTGATGACTTCAGTTGCCAATGTGCTTCAGCAACGGTTCACTTGAGGATATGTCTCATCAAGGGTTCATCGAATAGTAAACGAAAAGCACTACTACATTCTTCATCAGAAACTCGACGCTTGGCAAATTTTGTCGGTCCTGGATCTTCACGGACAATATTCTGCTTAGAAGTACGGCCAACGACGCCTTGTCCCAAATTCAATTTTGTCCATATTGTTCCATCTGGGGCAACACAACTATCACCACTACTGCTAGTGTCTTCTCTGTCACTGTCTTCCTCTTCTTCGTCGCTTGAGAATACCACACTTTCTTCAACATCGCTCCAGGCTTCCTCCTCGTCACTAGAATCCTCCAAATTGTCCACATTCCTTTCAGAATCGGACTCACCTTCTGATAGATCCTGTAAAGTGTGTAGTATTTCTTGAGGTTTCATCCTAAAATGACAAAATGACACACTGCACAACAACCAATTACAATGCACATTGACTTACGTACATCCACCGAATATACGTGAACTAATTTGATACTTGATCATAAGACACTGTGAGAAGTGTTATAAGACAACGCGGAATAGCAATATGAAATTACTGTTGAAATTATGCATATCAAAATACACAGCTGGTAAATAAAATAGATTAAAAATTATCTCCAAATACGACAGGATAAAAACCAAAACCGGAACACTCAGCTACATGGTACGCATTCTAATATCTCATTCACAGACAATAAAAGACTTACTGACAGCTGGTACCTATATATACAGAAGACGATACCGCGTTGAACCCTCTCGTTCTCAACCTCCATTACCTACAAGATACGAACACTGTCAAACCTATAACGATCATCCCACTTTCAATTGTCCTAAAATTCCTAAATGTGGCTGGTCCACACACCACCAAAGACTGTTCTAATCTGCACAACTCACCCAAATGCTATACCTGTGGACAACAGCACCCAACCTATAGCTACAAATGCAATACCCGTCCAGGAGCTACCCCTGAAAATCCCGCCCTAGTGCTACCTCTCCACCCTCCAGAATCTAAAACCTGCAACCCACCCGTACTTTCTCCTACACAACCCATTACCATAGATCAATTTCTCTCTTTCATCACCATCACCCTGCAAAATCTATATCCCTTCCAAAAATCCAACGTTCTAACCCAACTTCAGTTTGCCGCACGTACATTATTATTGAACATCAACCTTCAATCAACCTACTCAGGTACCTACATTTTCGTTCACACCAACCCACTCAAACCACTGTGTAACACGATTTTCCCATATTAAAAAAATAACTTTCACTGTACTTCATCTCACTTTTCACCTCCATAACTGCACTGTTTCCATCAGTGTACAGCTAGGGCTCACCTGTCACCCATCGCACCCAGAGTCACCCCTGGGCAAGAATTTTCTCCATTAACTGTTCATTTCAGTGTTTGTGGCGTGACATTGCACTTCATCTCCATTGTTCATTAACCATTATCATGGATTCTCCAACCTGACATAATTATGATTATAATAATAAGCTTATAATGACCACGATAAATCATTTAAATAAAATAAAGGATAAATAAATGTTGTAATCTCCCTTAGACCATCCTCAATTCTGAGCATCATCCTCTCCTATACATACCATATCTATATAGAGAGCGTAACCCTCTAGTGGGTATTAGTCACTCCGGTGACTACCAAAAGAGGCCTTAGGTCTCTCGCGAAAAAAAATCGAGTAGAGGAAAGAGTTTGACAGTTTTCAAAATTTTAAACTTTATTAAATTGATGATTAAATATTTACCATCTTTTTTATTTGATTCGTTAGTATTATCTGCCAGAGTTCCATACCCTGGGTCGAATTGCTAAACCAAGTGTCGCCCCCGAATTTGAACTTGAATTTTATTTTAGGCAACTTTGGCTCAATCGATATGGATGATTATGGGAAAATTCGTTGATGAAAAAGGTTGGAGAAAAAAACCGATGAAACTCACGCATATGGATATTGTCCACCACAAAGCCCACGTGATAAAATGCGAGGTTGAAAATCCCACGGATCAGAGGTAGTACTTTACCACTGAAATACGCCTACCACTATTCTTCCAAACTGTCGTGGACATAGATAGACAACACTTTAAATATATTTTGTAGCGTGAAGAACGTTTGGTAAACACAAACATACTGTACGTAATTGTAAAATGTGTATGTCAATAAAGTTCTAGTCAATTGTAAATACACATTGAAAGGTTTTAATCGGATTATTACTTAATCAATATTTCTCTTCCACTTTGCCAAGTTATGGCAAATTGTATAATTTTGTTGGTTAATCTTAATATTTATTTATTTCTTATTGGTAACTATGTTTTATGGACATTTTCTGTAATGTTACTTTTTTATTTTAATTTTAGTATCCATACACAAACGTTTAAATGTAATCTAAGATAACATTGATATACACCTCTTTGTGATTAGCTGTTTAAGTAAGGAGACAATGTGTTTTCCCATTTGCTTACAATTTTCCTACTTTTTACCTTTACGAGATTTAACGGGCATTCTGATTGGTTTGCTCTTTTGTTTACATAGCAACGCCTCTGTATGATTGGCTGTCACACTTCCTCTTATTTTAAAATGGTGATACGAGTTTCCGTAATGTTCATTCTCGGGTTATATGTTAAATTTCTTCAAGAAAAGAAGGTACTTCTTATATTTTTACGATGTGTTATTTCCATTTACTTTGGATAACAATCTTTTTATGAGCTATATATTTTATATCTGAAGAATCATCAGGAAGATGCTGAGGTCCTCCTACCTTTCACGATTCTACGTACATTGTTGTACTACGTTTATGTTATCTTAACGTAAGTTAACCTTCATCAGGAAATATGTATTGCGAACACTTCAGAAAATGTATTATATTTACTCTTTTAAAGTACATGCTGGGTATGGTATAGTACCAACACCCCTATACCCTAGCACACTTGTCGTTAACCATATTCACATTAAATTTCATGTTTCTCCGGTGGTTAGTTTGCCATCTAGAGCAGGCAAAATAGCGAAACTTAATAATGTTAAAACTTTAAACATAACATAGATGCTTTCCAGATAGAGTTCTCACCGGGATCCCACTGCTTAATACATCAATGGGCTGAAATGAGAGCTGTGGCCTGTGGAACATTCAGTATTTGACAAAGGGGATTCCGATTTAATCCATTCAATAAACCACCACCAAATTCAAAACATGAACTACACGCATAGAAAGTCCATATGTTTCTAAAATAAAAGGCAAACTACGGGTGCTCATTTGCATTCTACCCACAAATATCCCTCAAAATCTGCTTGTGTCATTGGAAAGTTTAAATCTGACCACCAAACTCAGACTGAATTTTGAAAGCGTTCAGATACAGTCGTTTGTACATTTCCTTTGTTTGCACAACATGCTATTAGAAATTGCTGTTAACTGAAGTTACGAATTTTATAAATATATGAGCGTTGTCCCGTTTGGAGTTACTGGTCTGCCACCAGGTGCCTCCTCAGGTGGAGGACAGGGGAATGAAAGGAAAATTTATGCATCGCGAACAGAGAAAGCAAGAGGTCAAAACAACTTAAATTTGAAGCGAAACGATTAAATAATCCGAGCATAAAAGCACATTATCAACTCAAACTCTCAAATAAGTTCGAAATTCTAGCCGACTCGAGTAATAATAATGATGATACTAATAATGATGATATTGATAATGAAATTGATGTAAGACATTTGAAGCAATTCGTGAAACAATTAAGAGCGAAGCGAAGAAACGAGTATGTGAGAAGAAACAACAGAAAAACAAACCTTGGTTTGATGAAGAATGCCTTAAGCTTCATGTGGAACGAAAACAAGCAAGACAACGATGGCTAAGTAATGCAAGCTAAGCAAACACCAACCACTACAGTAACCCGAAACGAAATGCCACCCTCGGGTTCACAAACTTCTTAATGTGCACAATGGGGAACCAACAGAGAAATTTGAAATCCATACAGAAGAACCGTGGATTCCCGAACCTAGCGAGATCGAGATCGAAATGTCGGTAAAGAATTTGAAAAAAATTCAAATCATTAGGAAAATACAATATTCCAGTCGAATTAATTAAAGCAGGAGGAACGGCACAATTCAAGGAACTACATAAATTGTTAAGTACTATATGGAGAAAGAAGGAGCTCCCAAAAGAATGGAAAACCTCAACAATAGTTCCTTCTTGTTTTTCTGATGGCGATATATCAGACTGTAATAATTACCGCGGAATACCGTAACTTCCAACCTGTTACAAGGTATTAAGTAATATTCTGCTAGCACGCCTAAGCGTATACGTAGATGAAATAATTGGAGATCACCAATGTGGATTTAGAAGAAATAGATCCACGTTGGACCAGATTATTGCCTTGCGACAAATTTTGGAGAAGAAATGGGAATACAGTGGGACGGTTCATCAGCTATTCATTGATTTTAAGAAAGCATATGATTCTGTCAAAAGGGAAAAGATATATAGTATCCTGATACGATTTGGAATTCCGAAAAAATTGGTTCAACTAGTGCAGATGTATCTCAACGACTCCATAAGCAGAGTACGGATAGATAATAATATGTCGATAGTTTCAAGATTCGTAAAGGACTGAAGGCGATGCCTTGTCCTCACTACTATTTAACTTTGCGTTAGAATATGGGATTTAAAAAAATAAAGGTGACAAACAGGGATTATCATTGAATGGTTTGAATCAACTGTTTGTATACGCGGATGATGTAGATTTAATAAGGGGCGATATAGATGTACTACAAAGCAACACTGATGTTTTAGTAGAAGCGTGCGATGAGATAGGTCTACAGGTAAACATAGATAAAACAAAATACATGATAACAAGCCGAAACACAGGGAATGAAGGAAATAAAAACATAAGAATTAGAGATGAGCTCATAGGGAAAGTAAACAAATTTAAATACTTGGGAGCATACGTAATAAGCAAAAATGAAGTCACGGAAGAAAAAAATGTTAGTATAAGGAAAAGCATGTTTCTATTTAGTCAAAAAAAATTTAACATCGTGATTAATAGCAAATAAATTGCAATTAAAAACTCTTATTCTGCCGGTAATACTTTACGGTTGGGAAAGTTGGAGTACGACCCTAACAGATGAATATAAATTACGAGTATTTGAAAATAAGGTTTTGAGAAAGATGTTTTTGCCGAAACGCGACGAGATGACTTTAGAGTGGAGGAGGCTGCATAATGAAGAACTCCACGGACTGTACGATTCACCAGATGTTGTAAAAATAATGAAGTCGTGAAGACTGCGGTGAGACGGCCATGTAGATCGGTTGGGGGGAAAACGAAGATTATATTCTATCCTGGTTGGAGGGCCGGATGAAAGGAGGCCATTGGAAAGACCGAGACGTCGTAGGGATGACAATATTAGAAGAGATCTTTGAGAAGTAGGTGTTCGTGATGAAAACTAGCTTGATATTGCCCAGGATAGAAACAAATGGCGAACGTTTGTTACTGCGGCGATGAACTTGCGAGTTCCATAAGCCATATAGTTAATTATTTAGTTAGTTATGAGCACTGTAATTTACGTTGCTTCGTTTTGGTATCTTAAAGTTCGAGCTATTTCTTCTATTACTTTCCCTCCCTTTATATCTTCCTTCGTCTCTGTCGTAAGCCTATCCTTGCTCTAGAAGTATCTTTGTATGTTTAAACTTGTGTCTGTATCATCTGGTTATTTACTGCTTCACTTCTCTTTCTTATTTTTCTTTGATCTCTTTGCGAATTCACTGATATTTCAAGAGAAATATCTTTAGGATGTTTTCTTTTCTTTTCTACACCTTAGGGAAGGAGGAGGTCTTAGAGAGAGAGAGAGAGAGGGGGGGGGAAGAATAGATAGTTAAAGACTGAGAGCGAACTGCAATATCTGGAATAGGATAACTAAAGCTAAAATAATTTAGAACTAATTGACCTTGGAATTCTGAATTTTTGTTGCAATATCTACAGTGTTCAAGCAATACGACTAAATGTACTGGGTTGACTTATTCAAGACAATTTATGGTTTGATCAATATAAAACTTTAAACTTTTTACAAAGTGGACCATGAAGTTTCTAAAGTCTGTAAAATAATAGTAAAAACTTTTAGATGTGATTTTTTACAGAAAAACAAGAAGAAATTTCCATTGAAAAAAAAATCCGAAATCTGATTAGTTTCAAAGATACAGGCGTTTAAAGTCACGGCGGCATAATCACAAATGACATGATATCTCGGCAAGTAATGACGCAAGCGGCTTGAGTTTAGCAACTTACACTCGAAGTAGTAACCAATACATCTATTTAAATTATGTTTAAGGTTGGCAAATACAGCTTAGAGGAGATTTCTGTGCTTTATATTTAATTCCCTAGGAAACCATTTAATTAATTGACAATTAAATTCTTAGGTTGCGAAACTTTTCTATGCAGCACTCAGAAGCGTTGTTTAAATAGATGTATCGGGTACTACTTTGAGTGAAATTTGATAACCCGACACCACTTACGTAATCATGTGTCGAGCTATGATGCCACTTGCGACGATACCGCCGTGACGTTGAGTGCTTGTATCTCCGAAACCAATCATATTTCGAAATTTCTTCAGAGATCTTTCTTCTTCTTTTGACGTAAGTATTCACCTCTCGAAGTTTGCGTCATTATTTTGTGGGACACCTTGTATATTTTAAAGAGTAAATTTTATAAAAGTTTGAAACCAAACAGCTTATTCCACCTGTAAATGACTGGCACTGATATGACACTCTAATTAAATGAGGAAATTGTTATTTGACAAAATGTATGAAATGTTCAACCAACTCGATGAAATTGTTCCCCTTTAATCTTCAAGTAGATACTTCAGAATACTTCATATCAGTACATGAGACGCATCTTTGCTTAATTTGTTCATCTAGAATTCGTTCAAGTTGAAGCATTTAATAAAAGCTCTTCCTCCTTGAAACTCTGTACTGTAAAGTCGGCAAAACTTTTAATAATGCATTTCGGATTTCTTAATGCATTTCCTTCCTATCTCTTCTACCTTTTACTGGAAATGATTATTCCTGAAGATCATAATATCAAATGGGATTCTTTTTTATTGTCTTCTTATATTTCCTATTTAATATTTCTTCTTTAGTCCCCATCCTTCTCTACTTCTTCGTATTATATTATTATTACTATTATTTTACATCTTCTTTAACCTAAGGCTTATCGCTGTCACTTTCGGCTCATGGATTTTTCGGTTTGGGTTCATTATCCTGAGGAAAGTTGGTTAGATTTTTTTAACCAAAAAGAAATTAAATCCAGTCAAGAAGTTAAGGCATTTCCAAGTGACATAAGTAGCCGTTTTACGGACGGCGCAGCTTGGAATTCAATAACATTCAGTTGGTAGGCCAGGATGAAAATAGGCTGAAACAGTAGCAATATCGTTTTGAAAAAATGATTGACTCATGTAGTATTTTCTACACTGAATTCAAAACAGCAACTGGTTTGTGTCAAAAATGTATAATGTGTGAAATAGTTTAGCATGAAATTTATTCTCTGTTATGTTGTTAACTTTCATTCTATATATAATATGAATGGAAAAGGAGAGTAAGAGTATATGCACTTAATTTATAATATTTCATCATTTTTTATTTTTAATCCATTTTTATGAAAATATGTGTCTTCTAACTGTATGAGAGTGAACAATTTCGGAAATAAACTCATATAAAATAAACTGAAATATAGAAAGAAACATCAAAATAGTCTACTTGTGTACTTTCGATTACTATTGATGATGGATAAAACTACGCACTTAACAATCTCAAAAACATTTTATTTTGCTTCATATTCCGAGCAGTCCTCATGCCACCACTGCTCAGAGTTCCTGCACAGAACCCAGTCATCCTTTAACGTCTCCCCACGTCTCCCCAACGCAAGATGTGGTTAAATGCTGTTCATTTGTTGAACTAGAAGTTGCGAGTACAGAACTGTACTGACAGAAGTTGATGATCATTTATTTTTCTTGAGTTCGTTTCTGTTTGTTCTTCTTCACCTGCTGGTATTCTACTGAGCGAGTGTAATGTGATTGTGTTTTGCGAACTCTTGTCTAATACCACTTTTGTTCACCTTTACTCCACTATTTGGAAGTACTGAATAGACAACCATCTTCAAGTCATGCAACTATTTGAGTATTGTAGCAAGTTTAGTTCTCAAATAAACGCCACCTATCGATGCAACGTTTTACAAATATGAAACTCTCGTGGCTTAATTTCGTGAAGTTATAAAAGTTGGAAAATGGCACTCTTATCCAACCGCCTACTCTTACTCTTAGTTTGCTGTATTTTGCTGTTCATACGCGCTTGACCCATAAGTCCTATCATTCTAGTTCCTGTTTTTCTTTTTCGGCTTTCTTTGCTTCTAGTGTAGTGTTTAATAACGTTGAACATGGCGTAATTTGTACCTACAAACTACGATGTGCGGACAACATTGATTTTTTGTTACCATTTGAAGAAAACTGCAGCAGAATCGCATCGCAAGCTTGTCGAAGCTTATGGCAATCATGCTTTTGGTAAGTCACAGTGCTATGCGTGGTTTACAAAATTTAAAAGTGGCAATTTTGACGTGAGAAACTAAAAAAGTGAAAGACCACCGAAAACGTTTGCAAGCTTTGTTGGATGAGGATGACGCTCAAACACAACAACTCGCGAATCAATTAAATGTAACACGAGAAGCAGTTTCCATACGTTTAAAAGTCACGGGCAAGATTCAGAAGGTGAGAAAATGGGTTTCACATGCATTGACTGAACGACAGCAGGAAAACAAAACAAAAAAAAAAAACACTTGCAAAATTCTGCTCGCCAGGTACAAAAGGAAATCATTTCTCCATCGAATTGTGACTGGTGACGAAAAGTGGATGTATTTCGAGAATCCTAAGCGTAAAAGATCATGGGTAACTCCAGGAGAACCGGCGACATCGACTGCAAGACCAAATCGCTATGGACGGAAAACAATGCTTTGTGTTTGGTGGGATTAGAAGGGAGTGATCTATTATGAACTGCTGAAACCTGGCGAAACCGTTAATACCCAAAGTTACCGACAACAAACGATCGATTTGCATGAATCTTTGCGTGAAAAACGACCAGAATATGACCAAAAACAACATAAAGTGATTGTGCTTCACGATAGTGCACGCTCCCACACATCAAAACCTGTCAAGGAAATGATTGCGATGTTTGGCTGGGCGGCTTACTCACCAGGCTTGGCGCCATCCGATTTTCACTTATATGCATCCATGGGATATGCACTCTCTGACCAGCGCTTCACATCTTACGAAAATGTATGAACATGGCTTGATGACTGGTTTGCAGTACAAGAGGCACAGTTCTTTTTGGTCTGGCATCCACACATTGCCGGACCAATGGTAGAAGTGTATCGCTAGCGATGGTCAATACTTCGAATAAAATAGTTCTTAGCATTGTCATGCAATCACTGTGTCTTTTCTGTACATAAGTTCCGGTTTCATATTTACGCACCTGGTATATACTGGCTATTGATGATCGCGGTTTCCGCCCGCACTGCACGTGGAGAAGTGTAGGGTAGTATTCAGGAAACCAATGTTTATTTTTCTTTTCTAAAACCTGGATATGTTGAATAACACTGCAAGTTGCAAATGCCACTTAGTCATAGAAGAATGTTAATTTTCAAAGATTTTTTTTTATTATTATTTTCTCCATACACGTGCTTCAGTTTGTGCCTTCGTTTCAAATGCGGGACATTTAATAATTTTTGTCCTTATCCTTGTATTAACTAGTTTTTTTTTAACTTGTCATTGTGTGTATGTGTTTATGGGTGTGGGTGTATTTGGGGGTCGGGGTGGAGAGGGTTCTAAATTGGGTCTGTATCGATAAAGTTGGAGGGGAGGGACAGTTAGAAGAGATATAGATTCATTATAATTTGGAAGGGTTCATGTATTACTAATATTATTGTATTCTTGCCGTAGTTGTAGGCTGTGTGTGCATTGTGTCTGTATATATGTCTTATCAACTTAGGATTTTGTATCTATGAGTATTTTTTCTCTGATATGTAAATTATGTATCATGGTTTAAGTGGAAGACAAGACTATCAGCCTCAACTTTTGCCATGTAAAATAAAAGTCTAATAATAATAATAATAAATGCCACCCGCCCGCTGGTATGGTGAATATAATATGTTGACAGTTCTACTACTACTACTACACCTGCAATTAGTACTACTTTCACTACTACTACAAAAACTACTAATAATATTATCACAACTACTGTTACTACTACTATTATTGGTAATGTTCAAAGTCGACACAATCATTATTAAAGCATAAAGCTACTTTTGCATGACATGAAATATTGAGTGCATGTAATCAATAATAATGACATTCAGGCGCGAAGAAACATTTTTTGGGGGGGGAC
>JAGDQP010001070.1:17005-84866 GCA_022664845.1 Lepisma saccharinum
TGTGTGTGTGTGTGTTTAGGAGAAAGAGAAATTGCGTATATATACGTATCGGTATTAATGTTCAATGCGGAGTGTCATATTTTGAGTTTTGGAAGTCGAAACTGATTACTGAGAGCGAGAAAAGAAAAATCAAAACATTTTCTAAGGTATATATTGTAGTATTTACTACCTATGACACGTCTTGTGGTTACTTTAAGATATCTTGTTCAAAAAAAACATTTTTCCAGATATCGATATGATAGTGGTGGAAAATTGAAATTTCTAGCAAGAAAATGTAGTCTGTAGTGTCGAAAGAGTAATTTAAGATACAGCTATTTTTGATACAAGTACACAGTAAAAGATAGCTGTGTTAATTCAACACAATGTGGTGTCCCAGCGTGAATACCACTTTTGTGTGTTAAATCAACACAACACACGGTGTTGATTTCGGTACTGAGAGAAAAAAATGTTACGGCTGTAGCTAGATTTGAACATGGGTTGCTCAGTCAGAAGTCGAGCGTCTTACTGACTTAGCTAAATCGTCAGATGGGAAGAGCATTAGATTGAAACAATAAATAGAATAAAAAATGTTGCTGAGCCCCAAACATAAACAAAGTTACTCTCACGACTTATGCCATAATTCAATCACTTTTCCATCGGTGAATTAGGGATCACGATCCCCATTTGTTGAGAATATGTTCCATTTCTATGAAAGCAAGCGCAGCATTTGATATGTTATGATCAGAAAGCGGTAATGCTGCTCAAGTGTTTGGTTGTCGCCATCTTGCTTGCTTTCATAGAAATAGAGTAATATCAATGAAATGGTAATTCTGGATCTCAGCTGACAAATAGGAAGTGATTGAAACCATGGGATAAGTCGTGCAAGTAAATTAGTTTGTTTTGGGTGTTCAGCAAAACATATTTGATCTCATACACTGTTTAAAATCTATAGTGTAGTACTTTAATTCAAATGTTGTTCAATAAATATCGTTTGCACCTAGTGCTCTTTCTGTCTGACGATTTAGCCAAGTCGGTAAGACGCTCGCCTTCTCACTGATCAACCTATGTTCAAATCTAACTGCAGCCGTAACTTCCTTTTCACAGTACCGAAATCAACACCGTGTGTTGTGTTGATTTAACACCCAAAAGTGGTAGTCACGCTGGTACACCGCATTGTGTTGAATTAACACAGCTATTTTCTGCAGTATAAAATAAATATAAATATTTCGCTGTAGTTTATTGTGTGTGTTTTTAGAAAAGGAAGATGCACCCTTCTGAGTTTCTGATTTTATCAGAATAAAACCGTATCTACGCACCCTTGTACATAATATTTAGAGTAACTATATTTATTTAATGTAGCCAAAATTCATCGACAATATCGTACTAGTGCATAGGGTACGTAAATATTATGTATGTTGCTTCGCCGATTTATTTATTTATTGTATGCGAACACGAAATCCTTTCCGAATTGAAAAGTGGCCCTTAGGATGGTTTGAGTTTAAGACCGCTGATTTATAGGTAATTTCTGTAGCCCACAGTGGGGCCGCCCACGTTCTGCAGTTCTGTTAAGTCCTGCTGTCCTGTGGCACATACCATTGTTGCACAGGGTGGTCATTTGGAGCATGTGT
The DNA here is from genome assembly GCA_022664845.1 of Lepisma saccharinum. Classification (NCBI taxonomy): domain Eukaryota; kingdom Metazoa; phylum Arthropoda; class Insecta; order Zygentoma; family Lepismatidae; genus Lepisma; species Lepisma saccharinum. The sequence goes on from JAGDQP010001070.1 coordinate 18,613, forward strand.
TGTGAGGGTAAAAAGAGGGAGAAAACATGTAATAATTAGTCAACGGTTCGTGAGGGGACAAAACGGATAGCGGCGTTGAATTCGTGAGGAAAAAAACATAGTAAAACGTGTGTCGCATGCCTACTTTCCCATTGAAAAAAATAAGGTGCTCTTCAATATGGCGGACTTAAACATGGGGACCGTGGTTGTCACTTGCGTTTTTTGGTTGCCCCACTCAAAACATCATCTCTGGCCAATGTGAACCTCCAACCCAACATCCTTTTCTGTGACAGGCTGTCACGTGACTTTTGGCCCACACTGTATAAGATATACCAGCAAGGACTAGGATCCTGATAAATCCATTCTCCGCCTTCTGAATAGTGGTTGTAATAAGCTGGATTTGTGTTCTTTCATACAGATGTTTTTGAATTGTGAGAAAACTGTAAGAGAATCCTGCGAGAAAAAAAAAATGATAAATTTGGTAGAATTTATTTGAATGAAAAAAAACTAGAATTTAAAAATTTATAATGCATGAAATATTGGATTATTCTGGCATTATCTTGATTAGACAATGGGACGTTTACAAGGCTAAGTAAAGATGGCCAGTTGATCAGGTTTCGAAGTAATATCGACAACATCGACAATAAAATCCACCACCATCACGCACAACATTACGATATGATAAAAGCCTACTGAACCGCTTATCGCACCTATCTAACAGAACAAATTGATAACCTATCATCTCCCGAGACCGAAAACGACCTATATCACTGTATGTCATACTTCACCACCACACTCCAAACAGCTTCCAAAAATGTCATTCCTACCTCCACATCCATACCATCAAGACCCAAGTTACCTCCTAAATACCTTCCTCTAATCACCCGATCCCGACAACTCTACAAAGATTATCAAAGCACAAAAAATCCTGAATCCCTCCGCCTTCACCGTGAGCTCCAACGTACAGTCAGAAACTACATCAAAGCCTACAAAACCAGCCAATGGGTTAAAACCTGCAATAACCTTGACGCCACTCATCATCCCACAAAATATTGGAAACGGTTTAATGTAAATATACAGGAAAATATACTAAAATACATTATCCTCTTATTCATCACAACCAACCATTACACACTGACACTGACAAAGCAGAATCATTTGCCGAACCCCTCCAAGAGATTTTCACACCAATCCAACCAGCCCTTACACAACGTCATCATCCAGTTCACAGACTCAATCTCTCATCTCCTCACCTACAGTCAAACACCACCCACACTCTTCCTATAAATAACCCACTCACTGCACCCATCACTGTTGGTGATATCACCCATATCACCACTCATAAATGCAACACCGCACCAGGCATAGACAATATATCCTATCGACATCTCAAAGAAGCTCCCTAAAACCTCCTTCATCTCATTGCCACTATATAAACCTTTATTCTACGCACCGGCTATATATCCGCAGAATGTAAAACCTGAAAACCCCTAATGTTCCTAAAACCTCACAAACCTCCCGATTCAGTCTCCTCATAACCCCCCAAACAACTAACTCCTATCTTCAGCAAAATCCTTGGAAGAATCCTCGTTCACCACCTACATACACACCTCAATGACCACAACCTAATTCCTCCCACTCAAGCTGACTTTCGTCCTGGATACAGTATTAATGACGAACTCATACGACTCACAACCTTAATCACTCATCATTACAATAAATCTCAACCTTCATACCTGGTGCTTTTCGATCTTGAAAAGGCCATCGATAAAGTCTGGCACGAAGCTTCCTACCTCGCTTCTCTTTTCTCTCTATCATTCACACCACACACCATGACATCCTTCTCAACTTTCATCTCTTAGACACCCCCTATTTATAGCACCATCATATCTTGCACAGTAATATTCATCTACTAACAGGGTCCATACTGTCGCTCATCAGTTCAGAGTAACCACTGAACAGAAGATAACCCAGCATTTGTCTCACTAACAAAACCAACGTGTTGTGATCATCTCCATCATCATCATCATCTATCTACGTCAACCATAAAAGTATGATTATGAGGGAACCTCATAATGTCCAGATTATTGAAATTGAGAAAATAAAGAAAAGAAAATGAAACCACTTTGCCCATCCACAAATCCTTTAAATTTCCTTCTTCTCTTAATATCTCTTTCCTAATAGAGGGCCCAACCCTCTCCTGGCTGCGGCTAGGAATTATAGAAAAATAAAAACATTCAACAGATGAGAAAGAAAGAGAGATCCTCTTGTAGAGATATTTCTCTTTAATAAATAATGTTTGAACTTTAAACTCAATTTTATTTCTTATTATCTGGAGAACAGTTTATTGTCCTAGCCCTGGCAGCTGAAAAGCTCTGCAGGTTTTACGAAAAGACCTGGTAGCGCACACTACGGTGTAGACTTGGGGCACCTTGTTCTTTCCTGCTAAGATATATTCTAATTTGAAGAGTGAAACCATACCAAAACGCCCTGAGATTTATAAAGAAGAGTAGATGAAATGGTTACTAATTTATATAAGCAAGTTTAAGACGCACAGCGATAACATTCAACTGGTGATATTATACATTCAGCATTAAAGGACACATTTCAAGTCTTTCACATTTGCAAGTAGAATGTACCGAACAAGATACACGCGAAAAAGCAACAAAAATATTCCGTACAATTTAAATACATTAAATAAACGTACTATCCCGTTAAATATAAAAACATTTCTACAGCTGACAAAAGGCTCGACAGATTGATCATGAAAAAGAATTAACAAGTGGCAATCCTCAAACTGACACACAAATCGATATTGGAGTAGCAGATATACAGTCCGATGGAATCATGGATAATAGGGTTGAACCTGTCTCTCACAGTAGTGATCAGCGGACGGAAAGGGAGTGTGGTGTAAACGAATCAGAGCAAAAGAAGCAACAAAACATCAAACGTGACACAAAATATTACAATTATATTACAGAAAGAAAAGCCTACAAACGAAGGAGAGGATAACGATTTTTTAATCCCCAAAAAGAACTAAAGCAAGTAAATCAGAAACGGAAGAAAAGGATTATCGAGCCAAACAAGAAAAAAAATTATCAAGCGTGTCTGTGCTACCAACGGCTTGGAAATCGAAACAAGCAGAATCGAGTTAAATTTATTTACAATGAATTCGCAGTTTTTCTACAAACTAAACAATACAAATTGCATTATAATGTGTAATAATAACGTAACTATTTACAAAGGTGACTCAAATAATGACCATACTTACAATGAACATACCTATTTATATAATAATGGATCATCGAGATTGGAATATTACACTAATGGACAATTAAGTGCAAAAATAACGCATCTTTCAGATCATTCAGCCGTGACTTTAACTCTAGAAGAAAATATATCTTTGCACTGCAGGGCATCTCTCACTTGGAGAATGAATAACTAAATTTTCAACAATAAAGAGTATGATCTCATTATTCAAATTGCTTTTGATAAAATATTAGGACCCTCATAAACAAAGTCTTAATAAGTTGGTTGATGCAATTAGAAAACATCACGTTTCATACAAAAACATATACCAAACAAAAATTCAATTCTCCATAGAACAATTAAAATATTATTAAAATTTCTTAGAAACATATTACAAAGATGTCCCAAATGAACCTCAAAATATCAAAAGTTCGTCAAATCCTAGCCACAATATGTAAATTAGACAATTATAAATCGAAAGAAATTACTATTAGAAGTAGATTTAAACAAATTGGGATAGAGGAACTCCCAAATTACTCCCATATAATCGAAGGAAAACTAAAAGGGGGTTTAAAATTTATAAATATTACATCAATAAGGTCAGGAAAATCCACACAAGTGAACAGCTATGGGAATCGTACGAACAATATAAATCTGAGTTCGAAAATAAAAAAATATATCAAATATAATCATCAAAATTATCAATAAAAGAAAAAAATACCCTTGAACCAAAGAATTTTCCCAAAAGGATATTACATTAGGCGAAGTAGAAAATGCAATTGATAGTTTAAAAATCAGTTCGTCTGGTGGGCCTGATAGAATTTCCTTAACTTTTACAAAAAAAAATGGCAAACAATTAGCTCGTGGCTAGTTAAAATCTTCAATAAAACTAAAATTAAATACACGATTGAAGCAAGTTTAATAGAATCTCAAGGAATTCTAATATCCAAACCAACAAATAATAATAATAAACAACAGAAATATTGGAGAATAGCGCTTTACAATACAATAGATTATAAAATCTTCACAAAGGTACTTAATAATCGAGTGGTAAAATGTTCGCCCCATGTTTTGAATATAAACCAAGGAGGGGGGAAAGCAGAAACATTGCATTATCCGGATTTGTTAATTCAATTGAGAGAAGCTTTACACATTGCCAACACAAATAGAGGGATACAATTTGAAATTATGTGTTTCGATTTGTCTTCATCTTTTGACGAGGTGCTGCATAAATATTTATTCGCGGTGTTAGATCAACTCTACTTTCTACAATATTATAAAAATGTTTTACAAAATAGAAAGATGAACGAAGTTAATTAAAAACTTTTACCGAAAATATAACTCCTAAAAGGATGCACTCAGTGCCCTATTCCCCCCTCTCTGTTTTCTATCTGTATAAGTTCCTTAATAAGTAGTGTGAAAGACAAAATAAAAGGATTAAGATACAATAGCACAAGTTTGAAAGTTTAAGATTATGTAGATTATGTGGACGATATCACGTGTATCGTATTAATGAAACAGGAAGTCAACATTATTTTTCGTATCGTTGAATCATATGAAAAACATGATTACTTTTAACAGATAAAAATATGGAACAGTTATTTACACAAACGTTTAACATCGTTGTAAAAATTCAAATATTGGGAATAACATGGACACCACGTATAAAAGAAACAATCCAAATAAATAAAAAAACGATGGTTGGTAAAGTAGTTAATGATTTAAAAAATAACAATATAGTCTCAATCATCTGATTTCTTGTGCAAGATTTATAAATATATACATCATGAGTAAGTGTACCTATATTTTCCAATTGTTTTCGATAAAAAGCAAACTATTGCAGAATTAAACAAATATGCCACCAAATTAAACAAATAAGAACAGAATTTGCCACCTTTACACGACATTAGTTATCAATTGATATATGACATTCTTGAAACAAAACAAACTTAATTTTTGAAAAAGGTATCCCAAACATTAAGTTATGTGAATAGTGCTCCCGAAAAGACGATTTAAAACACAGAATTGTAAATTTTCACAAAGGAAAAAAAGTTTGGAATCAATGTCAAATTTTGGCTAGAATACTAAGAATTAACTCTAAAAATATAACTATTAAATGTATTTTAGACAAGCCTGACTACAAATATTTTCCAAGAGACAAAACTCGTTTTATAAATTGGTTCACGTCACAAGTTTTACATATGTTTATACAAGAAAGAGACAATATTTCTACAGAATTATTTATAAATCAAATAATACTTAGGTATTAACAAATGATTAGAAACGTAAAAAATAATAGTTACATTCAATATATTCTAGCAATATATTAGACTTGTTTTCTCACATTAATTTGTCAGTTCGATCAGCTTTTTTATTGGAAATAAACGTAAAATAATGTATTGTATATGTTAAATGTCATTTAAAAATGGTAGAGCATTGGCGAAGAATTCGGAAGGTCGTGGGTTCGATCGCAGTGACCGACCACGCTTACTGAGGTTTTACCAGGGTTTTTCCTCAGTCACTCCAGGCAAATGCCAAGATGGCACCTTCAACATAAGTCCCATATACGTACCACATTTACCATTTTATTATAATAATATAGTGCTACTTACTACTTTGTTACATTTACTATTTTACTATATAAATAAAGTAGTAGGTATATTAGCCTGTAACTAAATAATTTCAAATTAATATAGATGAGTCACTGCCTATTTTTTTAAATACAGAGATCAGGATGGGCTGATTAACTTTTACTAGTTTTGTTCTACAATATGTTTTAATTTGAATTATGCTTATGGACTTTAGTCATCTAAGGCTCAGGTTGGAACAGGGGAGGATTCGAAAAGGTTTCAGCCGGGATCAATGTTGATGGTGCTACCTCGGCATTTGTCGGGAGTGACTGAGAAAAGCCCTGGAAAATCTTCAGTCAGCATGGTCAGTCACTTGGATTGGACCGACGACCTTCCGAATGCTACGCCAATACTCTATCACTGAGCTACCGCGGCTCAGTTTGTTCTACAATAGAACTGAAATGAATATAATATATGTCACATTTTAACAAATTAAATTTACTTTTTTAAAAGCCTGTATGCGTACTGCCGCTTAAGCTAATTATACACCTTATGTTTAAGTGGCTGTGTACTTCTGTTAGAAAACTTTTTTCAGCAAGATCTTATTAAAGCAATCATGAAATTTGGCACATACATTCTAATCATAAGCACGTTAAATACATGTCTTTTTTAAAAAAAAATCGATTTTAAATTATTCAAAAATACTGTGTTCTATTTTTTAAAAAAGATTGTTCTAATAAAGTCAAGTAGTATATCAAATTACAGCTCTTAAAATTCTGAAATGAATTGGTGCAAGTTTGAGCTGTCTAGGTCAAATAGCTTTTGAGTTTCGTGCATTTAAAGGTTTCAAAACGCGTCAAAGATCAGTCATTTTTTTTAAAGAATTTATAACTCAAGAACCAAAAGTGAAGAAAACATGATTGATCATAATATTGATCACTATTACCAAATATCACACATTTTGTAAAACCTACAGTCTAAAATTATTTTTTATTGGTTGATGTGGTATTGAATGACCACATCGTCACTGTATAATTTTCAGAAAGTACAAAGTACATTTCCTGCAGATTCGTAATACAATAGCTATTTGTTTTTGTTTTCTCGCCGTTTAACGGTTTTACAAAGAATATGTTTTTGGATGCGTACCATTTTTGCGATTTGTAAACGTGTTCAGATTTCCTTATATCATCTAAATTGTTCTTAAAATAGTCTAAACCTTTCACTAAACACAGTTCCACGAATTTGTTGTTCATGTTTTCCTATTTCGCCGGATCTTTCTCCAATGTTGGTGATTTCACTAATTCACTGTCATTACTGTCACTGTCACAGGTTTCGGTTATATGATCGCCTAGTTTAACATTCGCATTCAACATCGCCTCACATACACAATACTGCTTCACAACAATTTCAGATTAACCGGAGCTGGTCAAATATTCATTATAAGAAGTAGTCACAGGCGCAGGAGGTTCCGGTTCTGAACAAACTTCACTAACGTTACTAATGGACGAGGGTAAAATACGAAGTCGCTTTTGGCAGTTTCTTCACAAATTCAGCTGCTTCTTTCTGTGTTTTTCTTTTGCTTGCACCACCAGCAAACTTTCTCACACGATAGTATGCCATTTTGAGTCCGGAATACCATAAATGAAACTCAGGATATGAGATATACACTAACTGATTAGAGTAAGCAATGTCACCTCATTCACGAACGACAGCTAATCTGCAAATATACTGTACATTACAACGCTCGGAACAGTACTGTCGCACGAATTAACAGTTTCACTCTATAGAAAGAGAAAAAAGGATAAAAGCAATGAACAAAAGAGGGAAGGGATGAGTGTACCTCAAAACGCACAAATATGTTTGAAGTAAACCGTCAATTATTCTTGTCAAAAATGTTACCCGACTCCACGCATTCAGAATTTAAACTCGATGTTGACATACAAAGACAATAACCTATTGGCTATACGCAGTGATTTAATTTTTCTGCCGCGTTGGATATTCTATAATTACATTAGACTGCAGAGCACTCCTATTAAACAACGAGAAAATACGAATCACGATTCTCATGGACTATATACGATATTTTTTTTTAAACTGATTTCTGCTAATTGACGGCGGTTGACATAACAAACGAAGAAATTTGTTTCATTTTTTGGTCATATTTTATGTTATCCTGTTTTCTTATATGATTCTATTTAGACAACCAGTTGAGATTTTGATCCGAGTGGAAGCTCCCGTCCACCTGGAGGCCCGGGGCTACAGCCCTCCCTAAGACCCCTTAATACAAGCAAATTACGAATTATAAAATCAATATTGAAATAACCGAAAGAGCTCTAAAAATTTCTACAATATGTATTTACAAAGGTACTATGCTAATAAACAAAGATAGAATGGGTTAAAAAGAGAGATGTTTCTTTAAAGGAAAGCATATATTAGGCTGTAAAGACCACTTGAAATTGGCATCCGCGACGTTGGCGCCATATTGAAAAATGCATGAAAACGAAAGCAAAAAAATTAGCACCCTATTTTTTCTAACTCTGCACACCAAATACCTAAAGTTTGCGCAAACATCAAGCTTGGCAAGGAAATCGAGCGGGAGCCGAAATTTCCAACGAATACCATCATATTAGTAACTTCAAATATGGTTACGAACATGTATGCATAATTTAGTGTAAATCACACATGTAGATTTGTATAACTGACAGACATGTTCACCTTCAGATTGTGTATATAATATATAATAGTGTGGGCAGCACACAGCATATTGATTGATCGAAACCGGTCACGTGAACCAATTTCCGGTGGCGGAACCGCATATACAGACGTAACACACAACTTCAAGGAAAAAACAGCTTCCGTTATTTCACAATAAAATTTCGGTCGAGCAACTCCCGTTAACTATGAAGGGTGGTTGATTGCATACCAGAAGGGATGACCATGAATGAGACATATTTTGGTACATATGTGAAAACGCCAAACATTAACCGAGGATGCTTTTGCTGCATAACAACGAATCTGCTAACAGAACAGGAGCTATTGTTCGAAAACTACGTGACAAAATAGTCCAGGTGCTTGACCATTCACTGTACAGTCCCAATACAACTTCTGGTTGTTCCTTCCTGTGAAGTCTGCCTCGCTGGAAAACATTTTAAACGGACGCAGGACAATAAAATCAGTCTTACTGACAATACCTCAGCTGGAGTACTACAGCAGAGTTTTTTTTATAAACGCTGTGTGGAAGAATCGTGAACGTAAAAATTTCAATTCAGTTCATATCATAGATTTTAGACAATCACTTGCAAAAGTTTTCGAATGCCCACGTGAATCATTCCACCTTTGTCAGCGCTTCTTATTAGCTTCCTGCTGCCACAAATTCCAAAGTGCATAGCTCATAAATATTTACCTCATAAAGTATGTGTGGAATAGTTAATCGACATTCTGTATTCCAGCTGGCATTAATCCCATAATACATAAAACAAGTGTATGACAACTCATGGCTCAAAACATATATATTACAAATAGTATAGTAATAGTTTTGCCATATACCTCATATCACTAGCGTATGAATCTAAGTCAACTGGTGACCAAATTAGGTCAAATGTCAAATTTGCAATTTCTCATAAAAAGTAAGAGAAAAGGGCACGGTACTGAACTTGTACGCTGAACTTGTCAATTTCGAAAATTTAATATTTCAATGTACTGTATCCTTTCCAATCTTGGAATTTAGCTAGTAGGATAGGTCATTTTCAACATTAGTTGGCAACACTGACAATTTTGTGCTTTCCAAGTCCCAAGTACCCGTTATACCAGTACCAGTAGTTAAATGCTAAGTTTGGTTCGGATACGTGAAACAGTATAGAAACAACTTGAAATATGACATTTTCGCGATTGGTTGACAACACTGGCTAGTGCGGTGCACTGAGTATCTGTATGATCTTTCCCGGTAGTTAAATGCTAGGTTTGATACAAATACGGCAAACTGTAGAGAGCAATTTTAAAATTGGTTAGCGACATTGACAATTACGGCGTACATAGTACCTCTATGACCTGTCCCAGTAGCTAAGCGCCATGTTTGCTACTGCAGACTGTGTGGGAGGAATTTGAAATATTGATTTTTGTAAATATGTTGGCAACACTTACAACTGAGGTGGAAGCAGTACTTCTTTGATCTGTTCTAGTACCTAGTGAACAATCTTTGACCAGGACCAGTGCATATGTATACAAAATATGTTGTAAACCAATGGAAGCGTGTAGATTAGTGTAAGTAAAGATATTTGTATAAATACAATTCATTTAAATCGGCTGGAAACACTGATAACTAAGGTATTTTGGGACAAGTACCCACAGTATTTTTCTGTTGCGTTGAATAATGTTTATACCAAATTTGTTTCTGGTACGACCAACGGTATTGTCTTGAAATTGTTTCAAAATTGTTTTTTAATGTGGCAACACTCACAACTGGTATATAACATTGGCTCCGGAATACCTCAGTGACTTGGCCTAGAACCTAAAGAACACTTATACAAACTTTAGTGTAAATCATTGCAAGCATGTAGATTTGTGTAAGGAACATAACGACAAACCTTTGGTTTTACTGTATACTGGACGAAAAAGTCATTGAAGATGCGGACAAATAAGCTTCCTTTGACCGTTATCCTGATTCATTGTATAAGGTTTGTCATTGAGCACAACATTGTTTTCAACTATTGTTCAACGTCAGATAAAGTATTGAACGCTGAGCCATTTTCGTATGTTCTCAAGGCTAAATCATAATTTTGGAAAACGTATAAAGCTACCGGAGATTGAGGAGGCAACGGTATAATATTTTCCAGGTTAATGACAAGATCAAATGTGAACAGGAGAGGAGAACTCTCTGTTTCCCTCTCGAACCCAAAAGTTGGCAACTACACGTGGAAATAATAGACGAAGGATGAAATCGTGGTTGTGTGTGTTAGAGAGAATGAAGAAGAAAAAGCTAGCTATGAAGCAGACACTTAAGAAAGAGAGTTTTAGTTACAATGAAATACAACTCCAAGGACGAGAGAATTCTATTGTATGGAATGTTCTCCATTGTTTTGTCAAGTGAGGCCAAAATTAGCAACGAGGCACAGAAGAGAGAGAGAGAGACAGACAGAGACAGAGAGAGAGAGAGAGAGAGAGAGAGAGAGAGAGAGAGAGAGAGAGAACTCCAGCGGTTGATCTTTTCTTCATCCAAAAATTTCTATACAAAGTACTCTTGAAGCACTTTCACATTAATTTTGTTCCGGGTGTCGTTTCAGCTGTTGTGTGCGTAATTTGCTCATTCCATGGAGTAGAGAAGTAGCAACAATAGGAGAAGATGATAAAAGTTACAATTTAGCATTGTTGGTACCAAGACACAGAGGTTTTTGTATTGGAGACTGTGTTGTTCAGTATGAGATAAAATCCTCGTATTTATCTCAATTAAACTCAAAATCTTTATCTATGTTTTAACAATGAATAGCAGTTCTCATTAGGTATAAGTACCAAGCATTGAAGATACTAATGGACGGAAAATTCGTACTAACCATAATAATGATTTTGATTCATTGTTTTCAGTCGGAAAAAAGATCAAGCCCTAGTACATTTTTTTTTCACTGAAATGATTATAATTTACTGCAATATTTTTAAAAAATGTATTGCACACTAAATTCGGAAGAGCAGCATTCCTCTCGAAATGAGCTGAATATATCCTCTTACGAGAGCAAAATGAAAAGCTAATCTTTAGAGCGGATTTTCATTAAAAAAAAAAGACGAATATGTCCGCTCGGAAAAAGATGGGATCTATGGTAGATCTCAATGGGAGTGTATTTTGTTAGAAGAATTTCCATCTATTGAGTTGAAGTTTCCATTTTTTGAACATGAAAACAATGCAGTTAAATATTCGAAATCTAAAAAAGAAGCACTTATTCGTAAGTAGTCAGAAAAGAAGTAATGTTATTATGAATGAAAAAGAGAAATAACTTTAATCTGAAGCCAGCGATCCATTGCTCCATTACTAATCTTACCAGGACTGCGAGAAAACGCCTTCGAAAAGGTATATTTCGTCAGGTACAGTACTTGAGAACAACTGACATCTTCTAGTATATTTTTGCCGTTGTGAGAAGTTATCAGGCCTTCTGTTGACATTTTTAACGAAATGTGACTAACTTCCCATTATGGCTTTGTCTTTCGATAATCGTTGTGGAAATAAAGGGTAAATAACAAACTTGAGTAGTACCCACGATACGTAGTGAAGCACTCTAAAAGTATGAGAGATCACCATTTCAAGTTTGAAGAATAAATTACATCCGTAAAGCATCCAAATCCCATCTAAAAGATAACGTTTTCTATCCAAAGCGAGTGTGTTTCATTAAAACTTACTCTCCTGACTGAAGTGCAATAATTTATGATGAAATTACTTACTCATCGAAAAAATAGTGAGAATTTCCGTTCTTTTAAATTAGTGGTAAGAACGATCACGTCATTAATATTGCGTAAGAGCTTCCTTTGTTTTAATCTGAACACGAATTAAGACCTACGTTATTAATTTTTTTAACTTTATCCAATGAGCAAAAAACCTAAATTTTTGCAAAAGCTTTTAGTTTGGTTTGGTCTATTAACAACAATGAATCTCAACTACCAGAGCCAACCCAACACAGAGTTCTGGTGTATTTCGTTCCAGTCTTCAATCTTCATGGAAATTTATGAAACATGTTTTCCATACTCACTTTAGAGAAGAGTTTACAGAACGTATAAATTTCCTGATCTTGAATATGAAAAATAGTTGTCGTTTACACAACCCACCGTTTCGAATAAAAGCATTAAGAACCAGCGGTTTTCGAAGAGAAACGTAAAGCTTTCTATCATAGGTTCTTGTACAGTTTCTTCTTGAATAACTGATTGTAGGAAAGAAGTAAGTCACTCTTCACTGAAAAGTAATTAGAAATAGGCAAAATGTTTTAATTTCATCACCCACATTATGGATCAGGAATATAAAATGTCAATACCATGTACATGAGGCTACAACAGGCTAAAAGTTTTATTGAATCGTTACGATAATGTAAATTTGAAGATATGGTTTTCAAATAAATCTTTATAAAATGGTATTGGAACATACGAGAGGGAGTTTTCCGACCTCCAGTCAGATGTAAGGAGATAAACAAGAGTAATACAAGAATATACAAAAGTTACGCTGATACCACTGCTACTGCTCCACGAAATTTCATTCCCATTCATTCACTAGTCTAAACAAAGCGCCATTTTTGCGTCCGCTCCTGAAAAATGTTGCCGCCAGTATAGTAAGCATTATCATAGACATGAGTTTGTTCTTCTCGAAACTTTAGAAACCTTTTCTTCACAGAACAGACTCTCATAAACTCATTTCAATACATAACAAAATCTTCCCAATGAATTTTGGCCGCGTCTAGTCCATAAGTTTGAAGGAATCAAATGAGAGAGCGAACTTCCTACTTGGGGGATCCTCGACCTCACTGGCTATGTTGAATGTTGAAGAACTGAACGCGGCAGAAATTCAAAGAAAACTTTGTGTATTAAATAGAGTTAATGAGAGTCTGTTCTGTACAGACAAGGTCTCAATGGTTTCGAGAAGAACAAACTCGGGTCCATGATGAGGCTTACCATACTAACGGTAAGTTCCTTTAGGAAGGTATACAAAACTTGGTGCTCCGTTTAGACGAATGAGTGAATGAGAGTGAAACTTTGTGGAGAAGTAGCAGATGTATTAAAGTAGCTTTTGTGTATCTTAACATTCTTGTTTATCTCTCTACATGTCACAGGAGGTTGAAAAAATCCGCTCGTATTTCTTTTCTAAACAGTGCTACAGTAGTCGAACCACAACTATTTATTGTTCGATTGACAACATATATGTCACAGATTGACACTCTTTCCGTACGAGAAGAAACGACATACGTAATTACTACCATCCTATCTAGTAATGACATTTCTTATATAATTTATAAAAATTAAGGAAACATTTCCCTCAATATATTGTGGCGAAATTGGATTATGTCTTACCCAACCCCATCCTGGATTTTGCTTTTACCTTATGTTTCGATCCACTATGGGAGAGAGACTCTAAGTTTGAGTAACATTGAAGTACAAGAGAAGTTGTGTAATGCCTGTTGTAAGGAATATTTGTCGATCCTCCTGCTTAGCAACATCATAATCATAAATATGGTTATGATTAACATAGAAATTCCTGCTTTTACAGAATTTAGAAAGGACGAGTGTGGACAGTCGGAGGGAAACGACATAAATAAACAGGCAAGATAAGATCAAAACAGACACACCAATAGACACTACTAGGAGAGTCTGTGGTCAAAAAATAAGTCGCAATTGTTACTCAACACCTAAAACATCCTCTCCTTAGCTAGTTTCTTTTTTACCATATATGGTTTCACATATTTGCGAGAAGGCAAGGTGTTCATGGTGACACTTCGAGAACGCATTGATGCAAGCTTTCCGGGGCCCTGAAGGCAGGGCACCATATAAAAAGCTCTGGGTCACAAATTAGGACAATCGGCGTCTACGAAGCCACTTGGACGTGAACTCTGTGTCAGTTGAATCAAGAAAGATCACATCAGATCAATCAGGTCAGTAAAGTTAACTTCAAGGACTTGTTATTTTTGGTAAATGAAACTTACTTTTGCCCCAGTCTTGTAACATGTTCTATTATCATGTGTTCATAAAACTTTCAGCGGTCTTCTTCAGACAGAAGTTGCATTTTTAGTTTGCTAATGTTTTAATTGTATACCACTGCCTTGTTAAAATGTGAAACTTAATTAAACCAAATAAAGTCATGTTAAGCACTTGACAGCCTGTCGTTTTATCAAACTATTTTAGTAGGAAAAAAAATAATTTTTATATGCAGAACATTTCATGTCTATGTTGTGTTAAAGTCTTGAAATATTATTACTATTTTTATTGTACTATCCCCCCCCCCCATTTTCTTTTTTTGCAAATAAACTCAATATGTATACGTATATCTCTTTGTTGTCTTTTAGCAGTTGTTTGCCTTGATGCACATCACTGTTCCTTGACCACGCTATAATAAGTCAACGCACCTAAAGTTTCTACTTCTGAGGCCCCCTCAGACATTAAAAGGTCACGTCATACTTGGTATCGCCTCAGGAGCAAATCGTGATGCCTCAATATTACTGTTATGACATCACTCATTTGTTATAACAATTCGTTCATCGAATGGAACCTATTTTAGATGTGAACTTGACGCAAACGAATTTTTGTTACCTGCTAGAAAGTTGTCTAATTTATGCGTTCCATAGAGTGGGCACCACGTTCTCCAGACCTGACACATCTGGATTATTTCCTATTTGACTACCTTAAATCAAATCTGAATACTTTAAAAGTTGGTGTTTAACAGCTGCACAAGTGTATTAGCGAGGCCTGTAATACTGTAAAGACAGATATGTTAAAAAAAGCTTGCTCGCTCATTTAACGAAACGTATGAGAAAGTGAGTTATTATGCAGAGTAGACATGAGAAATACGTCTTGTAAACAGTATCGATGTGTTCTACTGCTCTTTATGATGCACCAGTGTCAAGGGTTACAGTCGTAGCCATGCTCCATTTGTGGGTATTGTTATAAGGATACGATTATAACTTTCCAACAGTCCAACTTTTCCAGATATCGCAAAATAGCTTTCACCATTGTGTGCTCTTTTTTAAATTCTAGCTAAGATTCATATACCACTAAATGTAATCCAATATAGCGGATAGGAGTTGACGGTCCGTTTAAAATGGCCACACGTCCATATTGAACATTTATATAGTTTGTTACTTTGAATCCTTAGTACTTTACACCCTTAGTAGTCTTAATTAACTTACGACTCTCTTTCTATTGTGTACCTGTATGGGGACTGGATGATTTCACACAATTCTTCTATGTATTCTTTAAATTTTTCCAATACCCCATTCAGATAGATAACAAGATTACCATATTTTATTTAATAATTATACATAGATCTCTTCCTTCCAAATTCTATTTTGTTCGTTTCCCTGTAAATTCGCCTGCATTTATTTATTATTTCAACACTTTCTATTTCATTTGTTTCATCCACCTTCTACCGGGTTAGATTATCTTTTCTGTATTTCTGTTTATGTTTTACCTTTATAATTACTTCTGCTAATATCAAGTTATGATCAGAGTGAACCGTGTACTCGTATTGTTGATGGTAGAGAAATCTTACAAAAGAGAAAGAACGTCGAGTAGTAAAAAGAATATTACGCTTTTGCTATGTTTTCTATTCTCTTGTTCCCAGTGTGAAAATATGAAAGGTGACAGCTGAGAAAACGTTAAAAAAAAACAGAAACAAGAAATGGCAGCGACAATAGTAGGAAGAAGAAAACGGGTGACGGAGAATGTCAGGTAAAATGAAAAGGGGCTGCACTTAATTGAATCTACAACAAAAGAGGTTAAAGCAATTTCTCCAGTCACACCGTTGCTAAGTAAGATTTATAACGAAAGCTGGCAACATATATTTACGTCTTTCGTTTCACAGCAAACGAACAAAACACGAACTCTTTGCACTGTTTTGTTTCTTTTAATACTTTTGTACAATCATTTTTAAACGCGAATAACTTCTTTCTAAGTTTTTTGTTATCTTAATATTATTTGCACGATTTTAGATAATTTCTATATTTAACGTATTGTAATAACTTCTTGCTTAGCTCTTAACGCCCCTAATCCCTAGTTATACCGTCTAGTTTTTTTTTCTCGAATGTAGAAAAACTTTTCATTGTAAACCACGCATACAATTTGTCTCTAATGGAGTAAATAAGCACACGGATAACGTACATATTATGATTTAGAAATGTGACAAGCAAACATACTGATGGAGAAAAAAAAAATACGATTTGTTTCTTGCGTCACGATTAGAATGTCAAAATCTCTGCACATGCGAATTTAGGCAACCAGAACGTAATTGGTGGAGCGTCAGATATCCTTATATCTTACAATATTACATTTACGGCACAACTGACTTCAGAGACGTATTTCCAGTAAAATTCTAACCCAGAATCACATATTACACGCCCTCCTTCATGTTCAAGAAAATCAATCGAGATTCAATATGGCTGATTTCAAGATGGCGGCCATTAAGAAAATATCCTCCACAAGGAAGCCCTTCCCACCTAGTAACCATCACTGTGCATTTACTTTCCATTTCTTTCAGCAATTAAAAAATATAATGTTATTTCAACACTTTTATGTCACACTCCACAGAGAAAAATCTAACTATTGTATCATCAATTTCTCTTCAATTCATCCACTGGCCAATGGCACCTAATATTTTACACACAAACTCAGTTTCTTATGCTGATTTTAAATACCTATTCGTACCTCTTCTAGATCTGAGTGTCCACTTGAAATAGTGTTACTTGTAAGTTAGAATAGGTTGTCGCTGACATGGTTCCCAGAACCTTCCAACTCTCTACGAACTTAGCTACGTTGGTTTGATGTTGGATGGCTTTGGATTTCTTAGTGCGTGTTTAATATTACTTCCTTGTCTTTGCATAATTACTTACTGGTTTCATTTTCATTTAGAGAAAATATATAAAAAGACCCTGTATTAACAGTTTTATTCGAGAATCTTTTAATATTGATAACCAGGGGTCTTATGCAGTTAACGACTACAGATGTCAATATTTTTCATTGGGCAATGTTTATTCTGCTAGATTCTTCCATTCAAACGCAGCTGGAGTTAATTTGAACGTTCCCTAATACACAAATGTAAGTATAATGACATAAGATTTAGAATGTCATCTAAATATTATGTGTATGGTGTTTATAAGACAATATGGATTTCGCAGTTTTCTTCCAAATGCAAGATGGCGGATTGTCACACTGGAATATTGACGGGCGGTCACATTTAACTTCAAAATTTGTCAGCTTGGGCGTCTCCTATTTTAATTCCCTATGGCTCAGATCCATCGGAGCAGTTTTGAATGGTGGAGTGAGTCAGTGTTACCAGCCGATTGTTTCTAAATTCAATTTAACAAATTACTTCCATTCCGTTAGACGCAGCAGCACGAGACTTGGCATAAACATTAATCAATACAGTAGAAAAGTTCTGTCCTGTACCTAAGCACTCCAGTTGTCAGCATTGTCAAACTATTTTGTAAAAATGAACGTTTGTGTAGCTAAAATGCTGTTAAACGAGCGGATTGTACGCGATTATTAGTAGAGTCGCGGCTCTAACTTGTTTATTGTCTTCGCCTCTCAACGTACCATAGTTTGCAAAACTCACGTACCTACTATCTGAACAAGCGAACACAGAATTATTAAATTCAGAATAAATATATTTGAACTTGACACTCCAGTCATTATATGAAAATTTGTTTTAAAAAATCCATTAAGGAAACGTCTGTTTAGTTATACTGAAAACATACTAAATGTCCCTAAAGCATCTGCGGCCACCATATTGGAAAATGGCCTCAACGTAAAAAGAAATATGTGTGTGTTTTTCTCTTATTTATAAAAATCTACACGCTTGGATCTATTTACACTAAATTTTGCACGCACGTGCATTAGGTACTGGGACAGGTCATAAGATAATCTGTGTCCGGTATTGTCACAGTTGTCAATGTTGCCAGCTCTTTTTAAAAATTTAATCACATGCGTACAACGCTTAACATAGATGCCGTTGAATGTATCCACTTCATATAAGCATTATTCGAGACAAAAAAATAAATGCTAAAGGTGTCCCATTCTGCAAACAGCTCAGTTTTCAGTGTTGCCAAGCTATATAAAATCATGTTTTTCAAGTGACTCCCATACAATTCGATGTATTCATACCATAGTTGGCATGAACGTTATTCGACAGCGTAGAAGAAATCAATGATTCGTTGATTTGAATAATCCTACAGCATTTAGTTTATTTTACAAGTGTTCCGCACCTTGAATTCCTATTTGGGCTATGGCGTCTCCCACAGCGCGTCCAAGGTTAACCGAATGTTGAACTTTTTCTTGGCTATCGTGTCCCATCCACACGTAATTGTTGCAAACAACAACGCTTAGAAGTACTTCATATTAAACCTCCTTTAGCACGTATATATTTGCTTGGACATTCCAAATCTCCCGATATTCTTCACGAGTTGTTTTTTCGAGTTCCTGTCAGATCCACTTGCAGTAATGACCTGTTTTCTTACCGAGCTCCCAGGCTTGCTATTGTACAGTGTTTCCTAATTTACAGATTGCTATCTCAGTATAACCTAGTTTCAAACCATCTTGATTTTGCTGAACCACTTTGTTAAAAACCCGATATCGATATTTGATTTAACTTGAGGTAATGATTTTTTCTTTCTGTATGCCTTGATATTCTTCCTGTTAATGTATTTGTTCATTTTTATCTTATTTCGTATTGATTGTTTACCTTTATTATTTAAGTGTTCTCATCTGGATTATTGTTAATAAATAATAAATAATGTGCAAGAAACTACCCTGCAAAGGTTCTAGTTGTCAGTGTTGCGAACCTATTTTAAATATCCTATAATGATAATTGTTTCCGTTTATATTTGATTTCATTTGAACAGCAAACGTAGGTAATGTTGGCTCATGCGTGCCAATAGCAATGTATATTTGTACACTTTCAATAATTTGCGTTCTGGGGCAAACCAATTTAAACAATACTACCCAACCTCAAAGAGACCATTTAGGTACTATACGCACCCCAATCATCCACCTGCAATGCGGGTGGAGCACGCAGGTTATTTATAGTAATGTGTAAATTTTCTTTCCAAAACTGTTATAAGCATCAATTTTTGCATAGATGTCCTGTATTGTAGTAAAAACATATTATTTTTTTCTTCTGCTCAACACCAAAGAAAATTATATTTTATACAAAATAGTATCAAAAACGTTTCAGCAACGTAGCCGTTTCTCTGCAGTCAGTATATCAATATTCAATACTTTACGGTTCTTCTGTAAAAATAATCTCTAGAACAAACGTTTTGCTGAATAACATACATTTATAACCCTTTTGTGACTTTTCCTGAATCTTTCAGAATGTTTCTTATTATAACTAAATACATCTTTTTACAGTTCCATGTTTATAAAGTTCCATGTTTATAAAGGCATTTTAACAATTTTTCATGTTGTCTACGATTGTTGTGTGTTTGTTAAACAGCTTCCTAGTGTTATAGAATGTACGATTTCTGACTATATCATCAAAGATAGAATAAAGAATAACTTCCAAGGCAGAATATTATTATCAGAGGCTTGTGGAAGGAGACCGGTTAATATTAGTTTCCTTGAAATCGCTTACAACGTATTGAACGTACAATGATACATTCACAAGAAGAAAATGACAGTTCGGAAGACACTGAATCGTCAAAATGGCAGTAGAAATAGTACGCGGCGATATTCGATTTACAATTTATTATCTGTCACACTATCCATCGCTGGAGGATATACAAATTGTTGGACATGTAGTTCCAGATACGTTCAAGCAATTTTTGGAGATCGTAATACGAGGAAGTAAAAGTGCACAGCAGACAAATAACTCCCCAAGTCCTTAAATTCAGACAAATAGTTACATCCTTAAGTCATTCCGTAATATTACAATCTCGCTCGAGATCCTTTCTGTCAACTCGTCATCTAATACTCTTTGTTCAATAAGTTTGGATCACGTTACCTGATTCTATGGCATTCTGTGCAACTGACCACGGACATCCGGGGCTGCAGAACAATGGTTTCGAGCAGTTTGCTTTTGATAATGCCGATGTAAACAGAAATTTATATGGCTATGGAAGAGTATCATGTGTATAACACCTTATAGTGCAGTTATTAGGCATCACCTCCTCTCCGTGAGAAAAGCAAGAAGTAACTCTCTGTCACTAAACAATTTACCAATACGTCAGTATGACGAGTCATTACCAATACGTCTGAACAATGTGCAGACGAAACCCTCCGTATATTTTCACTGGATGGTTGCATACTTATTTTTTAAAAGACATTTGTAGTGGAGTCAGAGAATACCAAGCCAAACTTCAGAAGTTACAGCTTAACCAATGTCCTTGTCTTTCAGCCTTTTCAATGCTACTAACCTGACAGCCCTACATTCTGCACTGCTCCAAGAAACATCTGAATCCCAACGCAGAAATTAACCTTGCATGGTCACATTCCAACAGCCAGTTTTTTATTAACGCTTGAATATTAATAGAAGCATCTACCTCTGACAGTCCAGCGTTTGCTGTTATTGTCAGGCTCGGAGGATTTCACCTCCTGATGAGCTTGTTTTTTAATTTATTTATGGCCTTTACCGATGGGTTCCTTACGGAGTGTAAATGACATCATAAGCATGAGTAGAATTGAGCAATTATGGTATTGTGTGGTGTGTATGGCAAATTCTACAATTGAAGTCTGGTCACGCGTTCTTCCGATCCAGGAGAGTTCCTTTGTTTACAATCGCTCTGTTTATTTAAATACTTGGTTGAAGCATATCCATCATTTAACTGCGATGTTAGAAGTAGTAGTTACCGACAGTGAGTGGTTAAAAGGGAATGAGATAACGCCAGCTTACATTTTGTAATATCTGTGAATAGAATATTTTTACTGCATTTGTGCTGTTCAGCAGAACGATTTTGCAGTTGAAACCGTATGATATTATGTACGTAGATGCCTCTTACATAGAAACAGTTGATATCTTTATAGCCACCATTAAAACAATCTTGGGTATTGTTAGAATATCTTTTTGTCAGCGATAACGTTAAGTGGCTACATATAAAACAACAAACAATGGTGCATGTAGCAGCACACTTGCAATTTTGGGGGAATTTCAGTGTGGTTTTTCACTACAGCTAAATTCATCTATGCAGACATTACTACATGTAACATGCGTGCTCCACCCACATTGTAGTCGGACAGATGTGGTGCGTATAGTGCCTATACGGCCTGTTTGATGTCGGGTAGTATTGTATAAAGATATTTCCCCCGAACGCAAATGATTGGAAATGTAGAAATATAAAAACCTATCGGCACGTAAAGGGAGTCACCATTACTTACCATTTTCTGTTCAAATAAAATCAAATATAAACGAAAACAATTATTATCATTAGAGAATATTTAAAAAGGTCGGTAACACAGACAACTACAACTTTTACATGGTGGTTACTTGTATAGTATTTCCTCTATGGTGTCGAATAATGTTCATGCCAACTTTGGTACGAGCTTCAACTGTATGGGCTATTTAGAGAGGAGACATCCTCGGTATTTATTTATTGTGTCGAATAATGCTTATGCGAAGTTTGGTGCAGAGATTTTCAACGGTGCCCGTATCTATTTTTAATTTTTGTATCTATTTGTCTGAATTTTCAAAAAAGGTTGGCAATACTGATGACAGGGAATTAATACCCGACGCGGACTACCTCCACGACCTATCCCAGTACCTAAATGCACGTGCATGTAAACTTTAATGTAAATTTATGGAAGCGAGTAGATTTGTATAAATATAAATATGGATGGGAGCCATTTTTCAATATGGCGGCCGTAGCACTTTTTGCGGACTTTTAGTATGTTTTATACTACAACTAAATACATCTATTCTGAAAATTCCATATTTTTAACTGACACCAACATTTTAGGCTAAAACGACTCGGCTATGAGTCAGTGTCACTATTTTTAAAGAACAATATATTCTTCGTGCTTGATGACACCAATAATTCGATCGATTTCCCTTTGATTGTTCGAACTAACACCAATAACAAAGATACGTTGAAAATACGTGGATTAAACGTTAGTAGCGAAACGTAATATTAACGTTGTAAACGTACCGAAATGCATGCACCGTTTCAACGGTGTATTCGACGTTGAATAATGGTTGAGAAGAAACAAGTTGAAATCAAGAAGGGGATGAAGAAGAAACGGGTTCAGTTGGCCAAAACAGAGCATGGTTGCTGTCTATTAGTATACATATTTAGCTACATTGTGTCTGTTGTTTGCATCATGATATATTAATTTTCCAATAGTAAATTATCCATCCGTCTGCTGCGGGCTTCGGAGCTGGAGCTTTCCGCACTCGTCGTTAACAGCTTGATACGTTATCCCCTCATCCAGGAAGACACCTTCAGAGTCTCTACTCTTTTACGGTATCTATGGTAAAAGGCAGTCCTGCAAACAGTCGTCATCATGTAAAAATAAGAATACTTTCCTCCTTTCTTTGTTATGCGCAATTTCCTTTCTTGAACACATTGACTATAGCTGTATTAGTAAGTTTGTTTTTCTCAATAAGTGTAATATGTCGCCTTAGAAAAAATGTATACAAAGAGAAATCTATGTCATCGTTGAAAACACTTCACATTAACGCCCTATTAAAGAAATTAAGTGTTCTTTGAAATATAGTTTAAAAATAAATATGTATTCAACATGCAAAGGAGAACATGAGAAACGGTGTTAAATTTATTATATTCGTTGTTAAGGGCAATCTTTATGCAATTAAATTTTAAAATATAATCTATGTTACAGTAAACCATTATAGTTAAAACGTCACATTTAGGTACTATCAGCGAAATGAAATTTTCGTTCGAATATAGATTGAAATTCAACGTGTTCGCAATATGCAAGTGAAGACGCAAAATAATAGTTAATGACATTCAATTAGCTTTTAATTACAAAATTTTATTCCATTAAATTAAAAAGAATCCACTTTGAACGAACATCTTGTCAACAATATCACGTCTTTGTTGAAATATGACTTAAAACAGAACATATTTTTTTCAACCAACAACTAGTGATCAACGAAATAAACTAAAAGAAAGAAAATCGTTGAAACCACGTTTGTGTGTTACTGGGGTAGTTATTGTGCTAGTTCCGTGATATCAATTTTCGGTATTGATTAAAAGTGGATTTCATTGTTTCGAGCTGGTTCGAATTCAGTCCTTAGATGACGTACCGGATTGAGTGGTGGTTGGACTGCTCACGGTGCCTTTCCTTTAAAGCGAATATAATAAAATTAACAACGTTTTACATGTTCTGATTTGCATGTTGTAAATAGATGAAATTTTAAACTATATCTCAACAAACATTAAATTTCTTTAATTGGGCATTAATGTGAAGTGTTTACAATTATGACATATATGTATCTTTATATAGGGTTTTCTAAGGAGAGATATTACACTTATTGAGAAATACAAAGTTACTGAAGCAGCTATAGTTAAAGTGTTTAGGAACAAAAACGCACATAAGAAAGAACGAAGGAAAGTGTTCTTTTGTCTTATTCTTACACAGAGTGGTAAAACGATACCTCTGGAGTTGTGGCGACTACTTTCAGGACTGCTTTTTACCAAAGATACCGTAAAAAAATAGAGACTCTTAAGGTGACTCCGTGGATGAGGGGACAATGTGTCGAGCTGCTAACGACGACTGCATTAGCAAAAATTTCCATTGGCATTTTCTAACTGATCTTTGGTTCTAAAAACGGTCTAAAGTCAACAAACATTTTAAACATTCTAAACGGAACACATTATTATTTCAATAATTATCATATAGAATTAATCCTTGGTGAAAATGTTTCAACATCAACTGAAAAGTGCAACTCCTCTGATGTTTTCCATGCATTCTTTATAGAAAACGATTTGCCATGCAATTCAGGTATATTTCAGCTTTGTTCTTGTATGAGCGAGTGAAAATAAAGTAAAAATAATATTGAATTAAACTTGAATCTGGTTCGAACCCTAATACATTTTGAAGATGAGCGCACTACTACTGAACACGTTACACAGACGTTCTGTTATTTATGACATAGAACGTCTATATCTATATATGTGTATACATGCTTGTGTGTGTGAACATACATGTTCGCTTGCCTTCTGGAATTCGCTTTGTGGGATCCTCTTTTCCCTTTGACTGCTCGAGAGCTTTCTGTCTGCTCAGTGAAGCGACTGGAACGTGATCAGGATTTCTATCACTCTAGATTCCATTGCTGAGCTATGTTTACAGTTTCTACCTTGAATGGAATACGATTGTACTTGTGCCTCTTACTTCCTACACCATAGTTTCTTCTTGTCTCTCCTAACGTTAAAATTTCTCATGTCTAACCCATGTTTATTCTGTGAACTACACGTAATTCATATATATATATATATATATATATATATATATATATATATATATATATATATATATATACACAAGGTGTATGCAAAAGTAATTTCCGGAGATGGCGCCAGTGAAAAGTACGCAGCGT
The DNA here is from genome assembly GCA_022664845.1 of Lepisma saccharinum. Taxonomy (NCBI): domain Eukaryota; kingdom Metazoa; phylum Arthropoda; class Insecta; order Zygentoma; family Lepismatidae; genus Lepisma; species Lepisma saccharinum. The sequence continues at coordinate 43,627 of JAGDQP010001070.1, forward strand.
ATTCATTTAACATATACGTCATTGTTTTCGTCTGACATTAAACTACAAACACACACAAGTTGAGTCCGCTAAACACTAGCGTCTTTGTTTTATCGTTCAGTGATCATGTCGAAGTTTGTGCTTGAAAAAGAAGATTTGGAGCAGGCACTGTTTTTCTTATTTAATCAAAAGAAAAAGGCCATTGAAAGTCATTGTGTGCTGGTAGAAACATATGGTGAACACGCGATTAGAACATGTGAGACATGGTTTCGACAATTTAAAAGTGGTGATTTCAATGTGAAAGACAGTGCGCGCTGTGTTAGACAACAAAAAGTGCGAAAACGAGCAATTGCAGGTGTTATTGGAGGATGACCCAATTCAAACTCAACAGCAATTGGCAAAAGCATTAAATGTGTCACAAGAAACAATCAGCAGACGTTTACGAGCAATGGGGAAGATCAATAAACTGGGTAAATGGGTCCCACACGATTTAAATGAACGTCAAATGAAAAATCGCAAAGTTACTTGTGAAATGCTGCTTCAACGCCACGAAAGAAAATCCTTTTTATATCGAATTGTGACGGGTGACGAAAAATGGATTTATTTTGAAAACCCGAAGCTGAAAAAATCGTGGCTTTCAACTGGCGAAGCCGGTCCTTCAACAACAAGGCCAAATCGCTTCGGCAAGAAGACCATGCTTTGTGTCTGGTGGGACCAGAGCGGTATTGTGTATTATGAACTCTTGAAGCCCGCCGAAACTGTTAATTCACAACGCTATCGCCAACAAATGATTAATTTAAATCACGCATTGATCGAAAGACGACCGGAATGGGCCCGAAGACATGGCAAAATGATTGTGTTACACGACAATGCGCCGTCTCACACAGCAAAACCAGTGAGAGACACCTTGAAATCGCTTGGATGGGACATCCTTTCGCACCCGCCGTACTCCCCAGGCCTGGCACCATCAGACTATCACCTTTTCGCATCAATGGGGCACGCGCTCGCAGAGCAGCACTTCAGCAATTTTGAAAACTTTGGAAACTGGCTCGACGAATGGTTTGCCGCAAAAGACAAGCAGTTTTTCTGGGATGGTATGCATCAATTACCTGAAAGATGGGCGAAATGTGTAGAAGCCAAAGCCAATATTTTGAAGCAAACAAAATAAATTTCCCTTGAGAATTACGTGTTCTCTTTACCACAAAACCGGCAAAAACTTATGCATGTACCTGGTGTATATATATTCGGACAAGTATTTATACGCAAAAAGTATTTGAGTCATACTACCGGCTATCCCGATTCAGTATTTATAATTGTTTCCTAATTTAGAAGTAGAACACTGAGATAGTACTTCGGAAAGTCACTGATCAGACCTGCGTCATCCTTTCCCCCCCCCCCAAATAAAAGGCGGTGGAAGGTAATCGCACAAGCTTGTGACGAACTAGTCCCCGTGTGTGTAAAGTCTTCAAACTAGGGAGGTCTTTATTAATCCAAATTTAATCTTGTCCGCTTTGTTGAAAATGTTATATAGTCAATAATATCTGGTGTAGTAAAAAGTAATCTATTTTTTTGCATGACATTGAAGGCTTGACTTACCATAGTTAGAATGATCCGATTTAGGTCACATATGCGCCGTTTTGTTCGATAACGTGTTGCCATTTGGAAGGTAATATAATGATGCCTCTCTCATAGAAGCCCTTGTTCCTATTGCCAAAAAATTGAGACATTCGATTTTCACAAGCCTCTCTTGAAGCGAATTTTTCACCAGCAAACGTGTTCGCCATGGACAGGAACAGATGGTAATCACTCGGTGGCAGGTCCGGACTATAAGGTGGATGCATAAGAACCTCCCAAAAAAATCTCCCGGAGCTTCTGGCGAGTCACTATCGATGTGTGTGGCCTGGCGTTGTCCTGGTGGAACACAATGCCTCTCCTATTGCCCAAACCTGGGCGCTTCTGGGCGATTGCTGCCTTCAGACGGTCCAATTGTTGACAGTATAGTTCCGAGTTAAGGGTTTGTCCGTAGGGGAGCAGCTCATAGTAGATAATTCCCTGCCAGTCCCACCAAACACACAGCAAAACCTTCCTGACCGTCAATCCTGGCTTGGGCACCGTTTGCGCCGGCGCACCGCGCTTCGACCACGACCGTTTTCACGTGACGTTGTCGTAAGTGATCCACTTTTCATCACCAGTCACCAACAGCTTCAGAAATGGGTCGCATTTGTTGAGATTCAGCAGCGATTCGCAGATGGAAATTCGGTCCATGAGGCTCGTGTGGCACCCATATATCAAGCTTCTTTGTGTATCCAGCCTTATGCAAATGGCTCCACACGGTTTTTTGTGCAATGTTTAGCTCTTGGGCAGTCGAAACAGTGTTTACATGACGGTCGGACGCGACAATGTCCATGATTTTATCGACATTTTCGACACGTGGCGTTCCAGTGCGTGGTACATCTTTGACGTCAAAATTACCGGAACGGAATCGACGAAACCAAAATTGCGCATGATTGGCTGTTACAGTATCAGGATCATAAACACTATTCACACTTGTAGCCGCCTGGCTTGCGTTTTTTCGCCTTTATGGAAGAAAACCTGTAAAATATAGCGTATTTTCTCTTTGCTAGTGTCCATTTTGACGCGCGCTCACACAACACTGGGTCAACTCATCACAACTATCTGAACAGTGTTTGTAGTACGCAGTTTCATCGTTTGAACGCCATCTCGTTGAACCCAATCATACTTATACAACGCGAGATACAGGTCACTGAAGCCATCTATTGGCAAACTAATGGATTACTTTTTACTACACCTGATATAAACTTACCAGATGCCCTCAAATATTTACCTGTATGGTAAGCCAAACATGAATAGTAGACGTTATACTTTCCTTTCAAATATAACCAGACCTAGACTCCTAATTGAAATCGATCTAGATTAGTTACAAGAATATTTGAGAATCTTATTGGAAGGTATTATTAGTTTTAAAAATATTCTATTAATTGCAGTTGGATTGATGAGCTTGTTCGTTAATCCTAAAGCTTAGACGTTACGCGACTTTACTTAAGAAAGATGTAATGTACAGTGACAATCCAGTCGTTTTGATCATTTACGCTACACCTTCATTGTAATGTGACATAATGTGACATAGTCCACTGCTACTTCTTTCGGAGAAACACAGCAGTTACGTTTTACACTTACAAGAAAACTGTCTCCGGAGGGACACGAAAATATGCATGAAACTTTCACAGTGCGTTGATGATGAATTTAAATGAACACACCTTAAGTAGTACGTTCGGAGATTCGCGGTACCCAAGTTACTGGAGTTCAATTTTTTTGAAATGTTGCTCTGAACGCCTGAAAAGTAGGCAACACCTCGTACATATACGCTGAAGTTATGCGTTTCCCATTTATTTTTATATAAAAGGTTGCGCTGAAGATAATTTAAATGTTAGATTAAAGGTATTTATGAAGTTGACGTATTGATTGATTGTTTTAACTGCCCTGCCAACTGCGTATATTATATAAATACAGGGTGACCCAAACGAAAGTTCCCATGTCGTTAATTATGTAACAAATTGATTTCGAAGAGGGATCTCGACACACACCCCTTTTAATTTAAGGGGGAATGTGTCATCTTGGACAGGTATTGCATGCTGTCCCATTTCGTCGTGGTCTAATGGCAAAAAGTGAAATGTTCTTGAATGACAATATGAGTCAAGTGACACATCATGTCAATGGTATTTAGGTTCTATTTACAAAAGCATGTGATCATTTATTAGTTTATTTGAAAACTTTCGAAAAAATCCGTTTGTAACTCTCAAATATTATAATGTGAAACTTGGTAGCTGAGGTTATATTTTACACTATTTAACGTTATGAGTGATCCAACTCCCAACGTTAGTATAAAAGAAATCCTGGAAACATCACTACGATAAATTTAAACATGCTATGTCATGTTTTGTGATCCAAGAGTACACAACTCTTGTGATAAATTCGTTAATGCCGAAAATTTTAGAACAGCATTGCACGTTCGGAAGGGGAATCACGTGTATTCGAACCCTGCTGCCAAACATCGTGCCTGAACATTTTTAGTTTACATCAATTTCACGAGACGAAAGTTGAGTTGTTACCATTGCTAAAGCCTTGACCGCTAACTTCCCAAACTTACTGACGGAAGAGATATTACCAATGGACCCCATCTCTCAGGCAAGTGACTGTAAAAATAACCGCTGTAACCCATAAAAAAATAGAATTGAAACTAACTAAATTTAATATGTGATATAATTGCAACACTAATGCTACCAACATTATTCGAAGTTTGCAATGCTCGAATATATAAAATATACGGTTGAAAATAACGAAATTTGAATAATATGCATTGGTCTCTAGTATAACGATGTATTCAAAGTTCGAATATTCCCAAAGTTGTAGCACTATGCAAGCTATTTAGTTTCCTTAAATCAAAACGTAGTCAACAGGCAAGCCTTTAAAAGTTCTTTCGAATCTCCTTGAAAAAAAAATGAAAGAATATTTCGCAGTAACGTGATGTACGCACTTTCGATGCCTTGATGCTCAAGTGATTTCAGTACTGCTGCGAAGGAGACTGAATCGAAAGTCTTCTCAAAATCTATGAATTCCAAACATAGTGGAAGTTCATATTCATTAGTCCTTTCCATAAGTTCATTCAATACTTTTATGTGGTCCAATGTGCTAAATCCAGCTTGTTCCCTTCCCTGATAAAAATCGAAGTCCCGTTCAATACGATTCAAAATAACTTTGTTGAACATTTTATATAGAACTGAAAGTAAACTAATTAGTCTGTAGTTTTCGACGCGTTCTTTGTCCCGTTTCTTGTACAATAAAATAATAATAGCATTATTCCAACTTGACGGAATTTCTCTCTTGCTCAGGCACATCGAGAATAATTTAGCAAATTCCTCTTTGATCTTTTCACCTCCCCATTTAAACATCTCTGTTGTGAGTCCATCTTCTCCTGGCAATTTTAAGTTCTTCATCCCTCGAAGTACTTTATCAACTTTTTCTTTCATTACGTCAGGGACTTCTACATCATTTTCTTCTGAGCCATCACTTCCTAGCTCTTCGGAGTAGTACAATTCTCTGTAGAAATTTTCAATATCTTTATAATTTCCTCCTTATTTCGTGTCACGGTCCCGTCTGGCCTCTCACTGCAATTATTTGCTTTTTACTTATCATGCGCTATTGTTTGGTTTTCTTCATGCTATTGTTTTCCTCGATTGTATTTCTAATAATCTTTTTGTTGTATCTTCGTAATCCTCTCTTATGTTCTTCCTTGTGGTTTTATTTAGTTCTATGTACTCAATCCGGTTTATCTAACTTTCCTTTTCTTTCATTTCCCTTCTTTTCTTCATCAAGAGTTTAGTTTCTTCTGAGATTTTGCTCTCTTTTTTTCCTTTTGATGCCTGCTATTTCTTTGGTTGTATGTATTATTATCTCAGTCACTATTTTATTTATCCTATTGCTATATCCTTCACCCTCTAACACTTCCAAGCCGCTAAATATGTTTCTTATTTCTATCCCGTATGTCTGTCTGCGTTTTCCTACATTTTTTCCAAATCTAAATCTGGCGGTTTTCCTCTGATAAGCTTCTTTCTCTCAACTCTAGTATACATCATATTATCACTGGAGATTTAGAAATTGTTCATAACAGACGTGTTGCATAATTTCCCTGTTATTCAACAAAACGTAGTCAATTTCGTTTCTAGTCCCGTTTGGGCCTTTCCATGTCCACTTCCTCTGGGGCAGCTTCTTGAAAAAATTAATTGGAAATGAACAGTCTGTTGGCTTCTGCCAATTCCACTAACGTTTCTCCTCTCTTGTTTCTTTTGCCAAATCCAAAGTTTCTCACTTTCGTGTCACTACTCTGTTTAGTTCCTACTTTCGTATTAAAGTCTTTCATTACAATTTTGTAATGCGATTTGCTATTATCCAAAATCTTCTGTATCTCCGTGTATAGGTCTTCGATTTCCTCCTCCGAATGTGATGTTGTTGGAGCATACACTTGTATAATTTCCATACTGTATCTCTTGTTTATCTTTATTGCGACTCGTGGGATTCTATCTGAAATTCAGTCAATTTTTGTGATCCGTGGCTTCAGGTCTTTAATAATTTTAAAGGCAAGGCCTGTAAGTTTTCCAATTTATGTTTTTTGACGTAGAGCGCGTGACATGACGGTACATCCAAATGTACTTCATTCTTCCTTCACACTTCTGATAGTCCTATGATGAACCACTTAATCCTCTTAAGTTCATTCTCCAATTCTTCTAATTTGTCCTCTCCTGCAAGTGACTGACAGTTGAGAGTCACCGCGTATAGGTCCGTTCGAGTTGCCATTTCAGTGCCCTGGTAGTCTACATTCCAAACCCGAACGTTTTGACCCTCTGATTTCCTGCAGGACTGACCGCTTTCGTTGCCAGCTGCATTCCGTCATCCGGGCAATGAAGTCATCCGAGGGTGTTCCGTTACTTGTACCATATAGTGTAAAGAAAGTAAAGGTGCAGACAATTTACTCAGCACGCTGTCTGCTAACGCGGTTTGCTGAGTAGTCCATCCATGTTTGTTCACCAAGCAGTTGCTTGGCTACTGAAAGACTCCACGACGTGAACGTGTGAATTGGATGTTAGGCGTCTACCCTGGTCGGTTCCCTTAAGCCTTAGCAAGAGGAATTAAGGGATATTCTCCCAGTTAGTGGCAGAAACCTTTTGGGCGACAGTGCCTGTGCCAAAGTGATCCTTACGAGGTGAACTACATACGGTTACACATACTGCACTAAGCTCATGTATTTTACATGTGTATATTTTTTGTAATAAAAGATGTCGGGAAATAGTCGAACTCTCTCTATCTTTTTTTAATCCAAAGTAATATTCGATTCCACATCGAATGCTCTACCATACCGTCACATCGCCGTCAGCTCATATAGCGATAAAGCGGCAGAACGAAAGGAACATTAGGATACTGAATAGGACAGATCTTACGAATACCATCGACCTAGAAAGGGAAGGGAATTTCGAAGGAATTTTCGTTCCACATTATATTCACCAAAGCACCCAAATCATGTTTAACCTGTAAACACTGAACTCTGAATAACCATCGAACATAATATTTACTTATTTCGCGGAAGTGAATATTGGAAGCATCTTCCCAATTATAGTGTTGATGTAAATTATACTTTTATACGAATAATAATTTCATTCAATTATTTTATGGGTATGTAGAAGTTGAATATGCAAGAAAAATAATAAAATATTTCATGTTTCGATAGCATAGCATAGGGGGACGATATTGTGACAATAGCATTTGGAAAATGTCCATGTCCCTTGCTTTTATGCTTCAAAACGTGGAACTGATTCTTGTAGTTGGCGAATTACACTGTATATTGTTTGTACATTGCAAAACACGTCATAACTAGTAGATTGTATACCAGTTATAAACACTTAAGCACTCTCAATAAAAAAAATCGAAAGAACCGCTGGAGGTTGTCAATACTTGTTGATAAAATCAGATGTTAAATATCTCCTGTTCGAAAGTCGAAGAACTTTTAAATCCGATGTGGAAATCGTAAAGCTCTCCAATCTCTCATATTTTCTCTCATGTCTAAGATTCATTTTGAATCTTCTCAATTTAGTAGTTTATTTTGTGTCTGTGAGTTCCAGATAACATATTATAAGATTGGCTTACATAACTCGTGATAAAAGCAGTCAAATTTTGTAGTTAATTTAAATAGGTTGACAAGTCTTATAAACTTTATTAAAGCACGTGAGCGTTACAGTTTCGGTGTTCGGTATTTAAAAATAAATAAATAACAAATAACAAAAAGGAATATAAAAGAACTACACACCAACTATTATATTCTCTAATCCTTTCCCCTTCCTTCTCTGCCCAAGATGTCTTCATTTATACTCAACAAGCTATTCCAGGTCATCACTAAATCTCTCGCTTCCTTGATTCCCCTTTCTTCATTCCACTTCCTAACCAACATTTTTTCCTCTTGTTTTAGTATCTCCATTCCGTCCCAGTCTTTTTCATGCGACCCCTCCTCGTCTGTCATTTCTTTGAACCCGACAAAATTAAGTCGCCGTTGGGAACGATAGGAGTGAAAACCTATTGGAAATTAGCACCGAAGGTCTTAGACTTAGTGAGAAACAAGATGAAATGTGCTATGAAGAGTCAAGAAAGAAGAAGGGTCGTGTGCAGGTGTACGAACTGTGAAGCGGTGTGTGTAGGAGAGGCGAAAAAGAAATTACATGACAGGCTTAAACAACACAAGAATGATATCGGGCTAAAAATAAATAGTAACATGTCCAGGAGGAGTCGCATGGGATAGACTGGGAAGGGGTGGAGATACGAGAACAAAAGAAAGGTATGTTTGTAGAAAGTGGAAAGAAGAGAGGACAATAAAGTAACTGGAGATAAAGCGATGAACTGGAATGGGAATGGTGGGTTGAGTATAAATGAAGACTTTTGAAAACTTCTTGGGTAGGGAAGAGATGAGAAAGGATTCGAGAAAATAAGGACTATTTTGTAGGTTTTTAGATTCCTTGTTGTTATATATTTATGTATTGCTTATTCTTTTCATTTAGTTCTTTATTATTATTTAGATATTTGTTAATTATTTATTTCTTTAGTATATTTTCGCAACTAGATTCCGTTTTCCCTTTTAGGAGTAATTCTGTTACAGGTTTGATATAGCGTTCTAGTTGACTAGGAGCCGTGACCTGTGAACAGTAAACTGCTAACAAACTGTTTTTTTTTACATTCCTTTAGTTTTGGAAAGTAAATGAACTCCGCGACGTGATAGGCAGAAGATGTAGAAAGTATTTCTTGGCCTTCAGCTGTTTACTATGAACTCAATGAGTGTTCTGTCTGAGAAACTTGTTGATGGAACACTGGAACTTTAACTCTTACAGTGAACTTTAAAATAGAGTGTGTAAGCTTTGTCAGCCCATGTTAATTAACAGAAGTGTGGAATCTAAGTCTCAACATGGTTATATCCAAAATATTTTAATTTTATTAGTACATATTATGCCCTAGTATATCCCTACTTTACCTAGCTATTGGCAACCACTACTAAGTACCATATAAATATGGTGATCAAAATAGGGATCCTATGAAGGTAAACTCTAACGTAATTATTCCCTACTACGTTATACAGATATTAAGTTCGTGAACGGGCCTCTTAGTGTCGTTGTAGTGCAGCACAGGTTTCCCCACGAGTTGGTACCGTATTAGCTCTTCTCTTGTCTCAGCAAGAAACAGTTTTGTGCATACAGTATAATTATATCTATTGTAATTGTTGTAAAGGGTTGTTTAGTGGGAGCGGTTGACCTCGGCAATGTTGCAGTTTAAGCAACAAATAAACATCTGTCAAGAATTACGCAAACGGGTCAACGAAACATTTCAGATAATTAAGGAAGTGTATGGCCAAGAAACCTTGGACCATAATGCTGTCTGTATTCAAGTGACGTGAACGTTTTGTGTAACGATACAGTTTGCAGGAGAATGTGCTTACTGTTCGGCACAAAACGGTCCGAATTGAACGCAAGCTGCAAGAAATAGCAACGTCTATGCGTGCCAAAGGCTCAATCTTTAGGTGACCATCTGAAACGATTACCTAGGAAATTTGCCACATTTTTGGCAAGGTTTGCTCAAAATGCGACATTCTCGAATTAAATTGAATTGCATTTTATTTATGGCGTTTAGACATCTAAGGGTCAGGCCGTACGACATTTTCGAGTTACGCCGCTCACATTCCACTCTCCTTAACAAAAGAGAAAGTAGTTATGCTTACAATGTTTGCAACCAAATGCCCCTTTCTGGGACGAGGAAAGATCTGACACGTCACCATCTCGTGGCGCAACCTATCAGCTGTAGTGTACCGCAGAGACACTACGAATCTAATCCACGAACTCAACGACTCGAACGCAAAATCAGTGATGTGGCTATACAAAACCAGATAATAAAGAAGAACTGGTTGAGGACCTGAGACTCAAGAAAAACCTGTATGTTCATATCTTCCAGGGTGTTCCAAGTACCTTTAGTAATAGAGCGGATCCTAAGAGGAACATAGAAATTACCCTAAACACTCAAATTCTTAGCAACAACGTAAGCAATTAGAAAGTAATTGAAGGACAAATGGTCATTGATCATAATGTTATTACCTTTGAATTGAAAAATAGAATTTAGAGGTAGCGGAAAGGTTCAAAGACACATGAATCAATTCAGATGTCCAAATATAAGAAAGGACAAAAATAAAAGTGATGCACCTAACTGGAATGAGGAACTGAAACGTATGAAAAGAATAGCAAGCTCGAAGAAGAAACGCTACCAAACAGCGGGAAATCAACATTTGAGGGAAAGGAGACTGGAAAAATGTATGGAGATAAAGGAAATTTATCAGAATAGAATATAGGAATTAAGAAGAAGAAACTGGGAAAAATTTATAAGAAGAAATTTTGCCAGTATAGACCCGTGCCGGAAGCCATAAAAAATGGTACATAAGAATATCAGGTCACCGCTACAGTTAACTACGATAAAAAAAACTGATGAAATCATGACGAAATCAAATGAATAAACAATGAAATACTTAATATGGAACATCTTGCCACATGATGAAAAGACGAGTGAAGAATTTCATAAACAAATTACAAACTCTATTAAGAATTATAGAAAACTGGAAGAAAAAGGAGATAAAAAGGTACTGCGTAAGTGCAAAACTTCTACTGGTTTTGACATGTCACATGTTAACGGAGTACTGACTGCGTACATGGCGCTGCCAATGCGTAAATCGGTGGCCACATAATCAGGAGAACATTAGAGCAGCTACATGCGCAGACAGCGATTGCGGACAAGCAGACGAGGATAGCGTATCGTGTCGGTGAAATGGAGACCGATAAGGAGAACACCAGACACTAGTTACTTTTAAGTTCGGTGAAGGTAATAATGTTGCCGCAGTTTGTCACAAAATGCAACAAGTGTATGAGAAATATGCAGTTTACATGCCAGTGGTTTCAAAATTTCATGGACGGAGACAGAAGCTATCAAAATCAACCTCGGTACTCTTGCAGTCAAAAATAATTACTTGCTTAAATTAATTAGCAATTTTATTTTACTTCAATTTTTTAATATTTCATTTATTTCCTTTGATATTTTTAATAAAGAGAATATTTTATTTCTGATTTACATTTTTGCTTGGGACTTGTTTATCTTCGAGTGTATGAAAAATCAGGATAAGCGGGTGGTTTCATAACATAGCAACAATAATAGCCATGGTTATTCATGGTTGTTCAAGGTAAAACTATTGCTCAGAAACAGGAAACCTGTTGAAACCTCGACGACGTCAATTCTCGCTGAAGGCGAATTTGATAGATAATTGTGGTTACAAACTGCGCTTCTGCCAAGATACGAAACCACACGGATCCGCCTGTTATTTCATGTAAAGCACTAATCACTCGGAAGATGAACAACTTTCTTAAACAAAAATAATTAATAATTATCAACATGTAAATAAGTGATAACATCTAAAACGCAATAAAACGGAATTAACAATCAGTCATATCAAAATGTCAAAATAACAAACTTAATACGCAGAAATGAAGTCACGTTTTTATCCACGTCAATGATTACAACAACAGAAGGTTCTGGAAAGACAAAGAACATGTAACGCAACCACAATTTCCGAGGTGTGGTACTCGTCCTTCATATAAATACTCCCACCTCCCGAAAATAGTGAAGTCGAAGTCGGAATCTAGCTCTGCTCTTCTCTGTGACCATCGAGACTCGAACACTGTCTTCGTTATTTCAGGTGAGTGAAAAATTGAACTTTGTCATTTTCACGAGTCTCTGAACTTGTTTCTCGGACATAGCTTTTTTCGGGTACAAATTTCAACTTAAACTCTCCCAAGCACCTTATTAATGGCACGCTCATCGTCATGTCATATTATTGGACTTTCTACGAAAAAGGCATCACGATATTCATCGACTCTTTACATTAATTTTGTTAGATGTCAATTTCCATTGGGAAATTACAATTGATTTTTTTTATGAACTTTGTTGGCAAATTCAAGTTGACTAACATTGCGTGTATTTCTATTTCTTATTTTATAAATAAACTGTATATTGGAAATCTTGCGTTTTCCGTTAACATGAAAGTTTCCCCACGAATATTCTAAATTAAGATACAGTCAGGAAAGCGAAAGCATTTGGTTCTTAAATTTCAGGTACGAACCTGATATACTTATACTTGGTAAACTAGTAGTGTTAAGTTCTTTTTACAGCTCTGCGATATGAGTGACTACAACGAATCAATATCCACCGCCGGATCATTAGGTTTAACTCTTAATGCGTTACTGTTCTGGGACTCGTGGCAGCACTTCTTTAGAGCTGTGGTAACGCCTTGAATATGTCGTTTATAATTTTCGCATGAAATTCAGTGAGAACCGGTATCTCAACTACACCGGGGCTTTGCTACAGGTCTGATGAAGTCAGCGTTATCTAAACAACGCTAAGCAGTCCCGTTTGCAGATTTGTCACAGGGTTTTATGAAAAAATTCTCGCTATAGACATAACTATCTGCAAACGTATGGACATCTATAAGTGTTTTCTGAAGAGGATCTCGACCAAGTTATACGAAACAGCCTAAATCCAACAGTAGAGGAATTAGTATAAACATTCGAAGTACAGAGAACAACAGTTGAAAGAGCTCAAATCTCTGGTGCTCATCACAAAGTTCGATCGTTGGATTCTATATCAGCTGAGAGCAAATCAACGTAAATTGTGCGTCGCGACCTGTGTTCCTATGATTTTCCAGCACAAAAATAACTGCCTCATAACAAACATTGTCACAGGTGATATGAATGCTTGTGTTCAATTTCTTTTGCCACACCATTCGTCGCTGCTGACACTTAATCTTCACACATACAGCACATTCTCTTCGCCTGGCTCATACCAATATGCACAAAATTCCTGTTTCGTCAAAGACCTAATCTAACATATTACTGCGCTTACCACACTGGACAGCAAGACAGCAATAAATCTTACTAACTGTTTAAATTTCGTAATGTATTTGTAGCCCATGTATTTTGTTAAACTAGCGTTAAATAGTGACTGACGTTGTTTTAACACAACTGGAAAAGTCTGAGAGCTTAGTATGCATGTTCATCTACGCAGCAATAATTCGTCTTTGCATTCTATTCTACGCGAGATCAACCCAGTTTCCATAAACAAGATCTACCTGAAGAAAATCCCTTTTGATATTGAAATCTCAGCGACCTCTCGATCTCGCAATGGCCTATTTCTATCCGGATTACAATCCACTATGGAGTATAATCTTCGTTTCCCCCCATCCTAGCTACATTGCCTTACCATCTTAACCGTCGTTATTTCATTAACTTTTTAATATCGAATGAACCATAGTCTAGGGAGTTCTTCATTATACAGTCTCTATCATTCTTCGGTGGCCTCGTCCGGTCGCCTTGAGTATTTTTTTTTCATTTTTATTATTTCTTTATTTATAAATTTTATCCTTCGCAATGCTAATTTTCTTGCTATTACTGTTATTATATGCAGGTTATGTAAACCTATGAATTTTGCAACCGATATGAAAGTGGAAGGTATTCCAGGTGCACCTGTGGAAAACATTAAAGCCCTTGAATTTACTCTCTGCATAATACAGTACTTCAGTGGGAAACTCTGTTCATATATTTTACTGAATTTGTATAAAAATAACGGACTCATTATGGAGAATACAATTTTGCTTCTATGATTGAAAGTGTTATACCATAAAGTGCGCTGTTGCAATCTGAATAGCTCCGAAAAAAGTAACAGAGCAAGACTGAGGTTTGAGAAAGTATTGCAAGAAGAAAAGGATGACAAGTGGAAACATTGAGAGACAGAACAAACGGTGAAGTCATATTTTAACTGCTGACTTATCAATGTCTGCTCCCAGCGGTAAAGCATTTCGTCAAGTAAAATATGACAAACGGAAGTATATTATATGTCAGAAATTTACAGAAGGTTCACTTCAAGAAGTGGCCACAACTACAATGCACTAACTAAAAAAAAATATTTGTTTCAACGGCTGATGAACTGAAGGGAAAGAATTAATCTTGTAGTGTCATATAATATTATGAGAAAAGTCTGTAAATAGGTTACAAGGTGGTGATGATAACAAGAAAAATCCGTGGGAATTAAATAAAATGTAAACAGATAGCAGAACACTTGTAATTCGTACTGAGCCACTTCACTGACCATTGAGGTCAGTAAAGTGCGAAAATGAATACCATGATGGAATAATTACATATAGAAGAGCATCCGGTAGCAGTGCATTTGTGTGAGGGAAAGGTTTTCCTGTCAAGGATATTCATTAAGGAAATGCGTTCTGTGTATTGGGAGGGTTTCATTCTCACTTCCTTCATCCACTCGCAGCTCTCGTTGGCGGAAAGTGATTCGCGAATGATACAGACACTGAACGGAAAATTAGAATGTGGCTGGAATAGGGTCTCAACGTAGGTTGCGATTACGTTTAAAAGCAAAATTAGTTATCACCAACGTATTTCACGCATTTTGTATTTATTTAGCATTCACGCATTTAATTCTTAATTTACTGGCTTTTCCTCAGGCAATGACCGTGCGTAGGTGGAAAAATCTAAAAATGTAAAATAGTAATATAAGTGGGGAGTATTCAATTGAAAGTTCAAAGTAAGTTGTAGAAGGTTGACGAAGAGGGGCACACTAGTAGTCATTGCGTGGGTACGAGAGGACATCAAATTTGCTGAAAATATTGGATTCTATAAAGTAAATTTCCTTCAAGGTAAGTGCTGAATGTACCGATATATAATACTGTAATGACCGATCACTAGCTTACTTCTGTAAATTTTCCAACGCCCAGCAGTGAGGTCAGCCCATCATAAAGAAGTTACGGTATTACAGTTGTTATGCGTTAATATTGCTTCTTTCTTCTGTTAATTGAAGCGCGTATGTATCTATGTTTAGAATTGAAATTATCAACAATCTTACAAACCCTGCTTGTTCAGCTCAGAAAATTTGAATACAGTAAAAAGAAACAGACTCAAACACATTCTTGATCCCGCTTGGTGATCTTCAATAAATCATTCAGGACGTTCTGTGCATTCACGGATCCAGAGAATGTGAATGATTACCAACGTTCACCTACATACAACAGTTCCAAAATGAAGAGTTCCTTTAGCATCCGTATGCTTTCAACCATTAAGAACGATCTGGCATCATACGCAATTCATTAATTTTGTTCGCATAGCATTCTTTCTCTCTCTCTCTTTCTGTCATTCTTCTCTATAGTTTCTCTCACTCACGGATTCTCGCATTCTTTCAGAAGATTCCAATTGAATTGTTCTACCACATACTTGATAAACTATTTTGATAGGTATCTTATGTTCAGTATATTTTTCATTTGCATACTTGAGGTAGTCAAACCCCCTTTTTTTATTATTCCAGGTTTAAACAAGATGATAGACAGAAGTAGGGGAATTAAGTTAACTTCTTTCAGCTGTAGTTCCTATAAAGTATAACGAAAGGAACAATTCATATCTTCCTTTATTTTGTGTGACTGTGTTTCACGAATCATATCAAATTATAATTTGGTAATCTATTTAATCTTTGATCTTAATGCAATTTCATCGCGGGTTCGATTCCCGAAAGGGACAACACCTCTCTTCATTTGTTCATTCAAAATATATTTTATATGTTCATATTTATTATTTTATACTTGCTAGAATGTATATATTTAACTGATTGCTACTGAAAGCTAGGATGTATCTGGATGCACACCCAGATCGCATGGGGGCGCTCTCATATACAGTCACTTTATAAAGTCGTCAATTTGCGCACTATTTTTTTTTTAAACATGCATAAACAAAAAAAAAATATTTTCATTTTTTTTAGTTCGAATTGTCTAAAGCCCCTCGTACACGATTCAATAAACATTGAATCAAATTCTTGAACAAGCAGTTGGATGAGTGCGTACACGATCCAAATGGAATGATCAAAGGGTTGTATCCAAGTAATGTTGAAAGTGCTTGGATGGTGCTCGTACACGATTCGATAAGTTAACCGGAAGTGTGAAGGAGCGAAACGCACATGAGTCGATTTGCTCTTTCTGTGTTGAAAGTGGGAACATGGAGTGAATGTTAAACATGATATGCGTCGCTTTTAATAAAATAATAACCTGATTAACGGCTGTGATTCCGTAGTTGGTGATGCCTCGAACATCGACTTTTTATTGCTTTATTCAGAACTCTTTTCAATCCTTATAAATTTCTATTTATTTCCGGTTACACGCACTTCTATAAACATCTAACAACAAATAACAATCCAAAGTGAAAATGCATATTTTATTATTATTTCGTTACATACGCACTCCAGTTGATCAAGATAGCGCCATGTGGAGGCATACTAATCGTGACACTTCGTGTCGGAATAGATTTATTTGCGTTCATTACTACATGCAGATTGTAGGGATGCGGCGGAATATTAATAGCATTGCGTCGTATTATGAATGACACATTATTTGCTACAAAAATCATGGCCAAAATGTTGAATAAGCAAAGGCGGGTTAAAGAAGGTTAGATTTTTTATTATATGCGATGCATGGTTTAATGTGCTCGCTCACCAACGTGGAAGCAGCCAAGTAGTTCCAAGTACTTTTCGCTATTTCATACACAGTTTAATGCTCGCTCACCAATGTGGAAGCAGCCAAGTAGTTCCAAGTACTTTTCGCTATTTCATACTAAGTTTAATGCTCGCTCACCAATGTGGAAGCAGCCAAGTAGTTCCAAGTACTTTTCGCTATTTCATACACAAATTAATGTGCTCGCTCACCAGCGTGGAAGCAGCCAAGTAGTTCCAAGTACTTTTCGCTATTTCATACAGAAATTAATGT
Organism: Lepisma saccharinum; assembly: GCA_022664845.1. Taxonomy (NCBI): domain Eukaryota; kingdom Metazoa; phylum Arthropoda; class Insecta; order Zygentoma; family Lepismatidae; genus Lepisma; species Lepisma saccharinum. Next base: position 60,557 of record JAGDQP010001070.1, read on the forward strand.
GCTCGCTCACCAACGTAAAAGCAGCCAAGTAGTTCCAAGTACTTTTCGCTATTTCATGCACGGTTTAATGTGCTCGCTCACCAACGTGGAAGCAGCCAATTAGTTCCAAGTACTTTTCGCTATTTCACTCTAATTTAATTCTTCCATGACTCGAAACTTTGTTATATTTTAAGTTACAACACTTTCACATACGTTGGAAAAGATTACATTGTTTTGTGTCGTATAGTAAAGTGTACCCAGATACTTCTATGTTTAGCAGATTTGAACTTCCTACATACAGTAAATAAAAACTCGACCTTTACACATAAATTATGAGCAATTCAGTGGCACTTTAAATATTAATATCCTACTGCTTCTAAATACAATTCGAACTTTATTAGGAATTATAGTAAACCCTCTGTATCAATTTCTATTGCAATAGTGATTGTACAAAACTACAGAAGAAACAGGTACACTTTACTTCAGCAAGATGCGATGGAATTTCTTCTAGCGATACTTTATTTATTTGATTTTGATTTTCTGATAATATCTTTATTTCGCATCATAAAAACAAGGCTTTAAAAATTCCCTGCTCCATGTTAACATCTTAATTTTTAGCATTCCGGAAGCACTGTTGTCACGTGTTCAAGTCACAAGCGATGTGATTGGTAGATCACTGCGTTGAATTCAATAAAAAGGACAGGTTCTAAATAGGACGAATTGGATGAAAAGACTTGAATTCAAGAGATTTCCTGTGTGGAGTCTCTGACTCGTGACGTCATTTTCATCCAATTGCTTGTTCAACGCTCTTGTTCAAGCTTTATTGAATCGTGTACGAGGGGCTTTAGAAAATAATGTCTTTACAATGTTTTTATTACGACTGTCTCGACCGTGCAAATGAACAGCAAAGAGATTGTAATAAGATAAAGATGGAATGAATGTTATGTGTACCATATAACAGGTGGAAGAAAATGTTCATATCACTTTTGTGTAAGCCACCATTAACTGGAGGTTTAGCCCCCCCCCCCCCCCCCCCGGCTCTGCCGCCCAGCTTCCTTCGGACGCACCATGCCCTCCTTGCACACATCGCTCCGTGTGCGTCCAGACATTAGCAATCAGTTATTAAATAACAATTATGGATATATAAAAATATATTTTGAAAGAACAAAAAAAAGGAAAAAGTGTTGTCTCGGGCGGGACTCAAACCCAGGGCCTTTTACACAACAAGCAGACAAGTTGACCAGTCGTCCACAAAGGCGACCTGGCAAAGGGCTCTTTCGCACTTCTATTTACAGTTCATGTGTTACGTAAGAAGCCCGGTCACGTGTCTTATTTTTGGTTATGTTCTACCACTTTAAAACATCTGAAAATATTCATGGTTATAGAACAACTAAAAATATATAACATATTTTTTCGAGCCAACTGTTGTCTTAGTTTTTTTAATTCAATTTTCAAATTGTCTAACTTCTCCAAAATTTGAATTTGGCGCCAACATAAATGAAAAATTACTATCTTGTAGAACTTGAAAACATATTCAATTTTAAAGAAGGTCATCGTAGGTGCAAATCCGACCGAGTTATTGCTAAACTATTAAGAAACACACTTTAATTTATTTTGATTTTAGGTTAGCATCTTTGAGTTGAAATTTGATAGAGAACCATCATTGTTTATCCTGAATATTGTAGTATTTTTTTATCACGATTCCTTCCAAAGCACTTTTTACCATATTATCCTGCTAGGCCCTTTGAATTTATAAAACTATTTTTTTTAAAGTCTTGGCCCCTGCCGGGAATCGAACCCGGATTTTTTATTTCGTAAGCCAACGTCCTACCAATATGCCAAGGTGGGAGCTGGCAACCGGTGGTCTCGCCGTGATCCTTACTGTCATCACATAACATTTAGCCAATACGTGGCTTTACGTGGATTTACATTCAGAGAATCTTACTTTGAGAACTTCAAATAGTCGACAGAAAAAAAGCTAACTGTCAGGATTCGTTCACGGGATCTCTGGGTTAGCTTTCCCACATCTGACCACCAGACAAAGCTACGAGCTGCTGGACGAACTCTCCTATATTATTAGTTCAAGAAGCTCTAAGCGAACGCGACAGTGGGCGCTATATTGTTTCCATTTGAACTTCCTCTGTGCTGTGGAGGAGGGCGAATGGTTCTGAATAAAAAGTTCTTGCTACATAAATAACACAAGTTTTAACAAGACAGGTATCTGGTTCCTGATTAGGCTCCTTCCAGACTGGACATTTAATTAACTACATTCACAGTGAATGTTGTTTAAATTTTCGTCTTGTGTAGACCGTATCGGATTGGCTGGCAGCAGGCCATTCAGAAACCCTCATTACTTGCGACTAGAGACAGGAAGATAGCATTGATACGGAAGAAGAGAAATAACTCCGTAACCATAAAGAATACCGACAAGCGATCAATTTGCAGTTGTCAACTAGGATTTGGTACGACGTTGGGTTACTCAATAAACAATCCTGGTTCAATTCCCGGCATAGGGGCAAGATTTTTCTTCTGTTTTTCTTTCAAAATATATGTTTATATATTCATATTTATTATTAATAATTACTTTTTTACATTTTTCGTAGATTATCTTAAATTAGTGATCATTGGAACGTGGAGAGTAGGTACTGAAAGCTAGGAAGCATATAAATTAACCGCTGAGAATAACGAGCTTAATGGCTGATTTAACAATTCCTTTGTTGTGGTCTGTGTAGCTAAGTGGTGAGCGTGACAGACTCTCATTTTCAAGGTCGTTAGTTCGATTCCACTAGCGGATTTCCAATAATTTTATTCAAGGAATTAAGCTTTGTGAAAGATGTACGCGATTTGTACTGAAAGATATTTATCCCGTAAAGGGAGAAAAAACACAAGACAGAAAGAAATAGGGGGAAGGGGAGACAGACGCAGACTGTGTATTCATAAGCATTAAAATTTCATTTATTTCCATGTCTTGTGCCATCTTCCTTTTCCTCTTTAATTGTTTTCTCGCATCTTTTCCGCTCCCTGTCTTATCTATCTCTCTCTCTCTCTCTCTCTCTCTGTGTGTGTGTGTGTCTGGTGGGGGTTGTTTGAACAAGACAAGAATGGGATTTCCGGCTAACTCTCTAAATGATGCTTAAGGACTAAAATTTTCTTCTTCCAAATGGAGAAATATTCTGGCATGCCACGTTTTTGAGTATATTTGTACTGTCATGTTGGTTATCTAACATGTAGGCGTACTGTGAAACAATTCCCCTGGAGGAAAGAACTATTATTTCTTACAATTCCAACCTCCATTTACTTTTGTACGTGGCTGTACATACAGTGTTGTTTTACAGGATACGCGGTTACACGTTAAGATTGCGCTCAATTAATATTTAAAAGAAGAAGATAGACAGAATTGCATTAGACGAACGATTTTTGTTTTTAATAATGTTGATAGAGATCCAAAGCAAGTATAGAAATGAGACAAATGTTCTACGGTTTGCAAACATTCTAGTACAATGCATATAAAAGCCATATTCACAGTTTCAAGACAAAGGGACAGTAGTAAATTGTAAATAAATAAAGTGTTTCTGTTTTAAAAAATGCTACAAATGTAGGAAATAAGTTTAGTAGGATGGTACATAATGGTTCACAAGATTGAACGGCTTCAATTAATCGAATTAATCACACTCTGTGCGCAAGTAAATACCTGGAAGAGCAAAAGGCTCATTTCGACGCCTGAAGATTATATTGCCGCTGCTCCTATTAAATTCCAATGGAGATACGAATATATAATCCCAAGGCGTCGATTTGTACGTCAACCGCTATCATCTCTTCGGCAGAGATACTGTACTGAGACAGAGCTCTGTATTCGAATAGTATCAAATCTTTGCAACTTTTGACAAATTATATCGTTTCGTCTGTTGCATACGTTACATCTGCAGTAGTCAACTTTACCTCTCTTCAATGGATGGAGAAAAGACACGAATGGTCTTCTACTTCTAGTGCATCGCTTCAGTAGGAAAGCTAATATATATGACGTTGATTTCCTAATATCGATATCGCTTGCATTGCCCTTCGTATCAGCTGTTTCAACTTATAGAAACACATGGTCTTCAAAATCGATGCAATTAACTAGTCTCATACACAAAAAAGCGGGCACTGAACGTACAAGGGCACGGTGAAAAGTCTCGGCCTAGCTCAGCGATGGCGTTGCTATCAATGAATTTTGTTATTTTGTTATGTTGGTACACGTGTCACAATAGCACATATCAAGTTTCAACTCAATGTGTCAACTAATGTTATTTAAATGACTTTTTAAATTAGACATGTTGTGTGTGTTTTGTTCAAATGAATAGACTGGAATATAGTGACGTCATACAAGCCTTAGTTTTGGACTGTTTATTGCTAACGGAAATTCATCCAACATTGATAAAGGTTTATAAGGGGTCTGTTCCTTCATTTTCAACAGTGAAGAAGTGGTCGGCTGATTTTAAACGTCGCCGTTCTTCTCTTGAAATGATTCACGTGAAGGACGGCCAAAATTTTCAACCATAGAAGAAAACATCGAGAAAGTAGTGTTCGACGATCGGCGATTGTTTGTGAGATAGCTAATGCCGTAGGAATAACAGAAGAAAAGGTACAGTGCATATCACGTCAAGAATTAATTATGAGAAATCTTCTCGCAATATGGATGCAGCACTTGTTCAATGCTAACCAAAAGCAATTTCGAAAACGAATTTCTCAACAATGTTTTCAAAATGGATGCAACTGATTTTTTTCGCCGATTTCTTATTATGGATGAGACGTGGGTCCTCCATTGGATGCTAGAAACGAAACAACAATCAAATCAGTGAATGGAAGTCAGTGGCTCTGGACCGAGAAAAGCGAAGTCGATTTCACCTGCCAGAAGCTTATGCCCAGTGGTTTATAGGATGCAAAAGGGATTATTTTTATTGATTAAGCTTACCTTGAAAAAAACGAATAAAAATAACTGGTAAATACGACGCAAGTTTTCTGGATCAACAGAGTGAAAAAAAAAATGAAAAGAGGTCGGGATTGCAATAAAAAATAATCATATCTCATCGGAACAATGCACCTGTCCAGAAAGCCGCTTTGGCAATAGGAAAAGTGAGGGATTCGAAATACGAATAGTAGGAACATCCATCCTATTCACCAGATTTGGCTCCCTCTGACTTCCACCTATTCCCAAATCTAAAGAAATTTGTGGCTGGCAAAAGTTTTGGTTCAAATGAAGCGGTGATGGCTGCCGTAGATGGGTATTTAGAAGACCTTCCAGAATCGCACTTCAGGGATAGCATCCATTCACATTGAAGAAACTTTGAAGAAAATGTAACTATCTTAAAATGGACTACATACAAAAATAAACGCATTTGTGAACTACAAACACAGTATTTCACTGCCAGACCGAGAATCTTTCACCTTTCCTTCGTATCAACAATCAATCGCACCTTCATTTGGTTTTATAATTCTATTAGAGTAATAACTACACAGGAATCTCAATTTGTAAGGTACAAGTGCGCCACAACTTTGAAGTTACAAATGTGTCCCAAAATCTCTTTTCATTTACCTTTTGTAAGCAACACTCAGCATCAGCATGCTCACGTATGTTGTTTGCAATCCTTAGACGTAAGATTATATCTACAGTAGAAAGTAGCATTTTACTCTCACCAGAGAGAAAATCAAGTATTTTAAACGTATTATATATTTTGTATACTAAGCATTATATTAACCCTACGCTGTCCCGTTTTATTTGGCACTTTTAGAGTCTGACTTTTAACTTCTTGTGTTCTCCCTAAAATGAACTATGTCAAGAGTGTAACCACCCTGAAGGGAACTTTTGTTTTACTGCGTAGGTTTTGGTGTCAAAAGTGACCTAAGATGTGTATAATATCTTGATAATCATACCTTACGTACACGACAATTGTGAAAATAAATGGAGGAAAACAGGAATAATAAATTATTCGCTAAAAGTCGACATTCGGATTGTAGCACTACTGATACAAGTGTCTTTATAAACGCTCTCTTAATTACCACAAGCTGTCACGATACAGTGAGCATAACACACTGTCATGCAGCTCTTTGGTAATTATGTACTTTAAAAATAGGAAACATTGACTTTTCAATTTGCAATGTGCATATCGTCGTTTTCATTGCCTATAGTGTTTAACTTTTATAGGAAAACTCTTATTGTAGGTTTTACAAGTGAAATTTTTAAACAAATACGTAATTTCGTATACTTTTATCTAAACAAGCTGTATTGATTTTCCCATTCACGTATCGAGGTGAAGTTGTGGTCAAATTACTTAAGATCGGATTTAGATAAATTACTTCTATGCCATTTTTACTAAATATACGTAGCTGCTCCCTGTCTTCGAGCATCAAAGAAAAATATTTAAATATGAAGGACTTAAAAGAATTTCTTTATATAAGGAAATTATTTTTCTAATATTACATTTTCATTTTCTTTTCTTTCAGTGTTCAGTGTAGCACGGATGTTCACTGTCTGAGTTAAATTATTTTTCTCTTCAGATATGTTTTTTGTCTTGTTTTAATAATGTTGCTTTAATTTTCTTAAACAACTTCAGCCGCATTCAGAAACGTTTTGTTCAAGTGACTAGCGCTGTAATAACGAGTGATTAGCAATCTTTTAACATTGGTAGTCACTCGTTAGTACAGCGCTAGTCACTGTAAAAAAGTTTATGAATGCGGATACTTATGTTTACATTGACTGACTGTGATCTCATGCAGTTCTGATTTTAAGAAAGAAGCAATTTCTCTTCATTTGTTCTCCACTTTAGTTATATGTCAAACCTTTCCTGTTTTCTTTTGTAAAAAAAATAATAATTAGAAGTCGTCACTTCACGTTGTGCATTAAAGCCATTTGAAAAATTTTAGTAAGGTAATTCATCGTTTCGATATGGTTCTCAGTAATTATTATCAGTATTATTGCATATTTTCCAGATTGGAAATGAATTATATTTATTTTGCGTAATAAATTTTCTTCAGTGCAGTTTTGGATTTCAAAATTGCTCTGAGTTTATTTCGACTAACGGTAGACATTTTCCTCCTATCTATTAGTCTAGGAGTTTTGTATGTTCCTTATGGAGTCCTTATGATTTAAATTTGTCTCTCCTTCTTACGGGAACGAAGGTAAAAGTATTTTTGTTATTTTATTAGATCGTTACCTTTTAAGACGTACACAGACCAGAGTACAGTTACTCCAATGCTAAATGTCCTATTGTTAACTTTAATAGCAAGTGGTAATTTAATTTACGTTAATGTGAGCCTAAAGTGTGTAGAGAAGTTTTTGGATTTGCCACTACTAAGCAATGTAATACATAAATTGACATTTGGTGGAAGACAGCGACACAATGTGAGACCAGAAATAATCAGACGTTAACGAGATAAATACTAGAAAATAGTTCATAATTCCATCATGGTTACTAAAAGTGAACGGAATTAAAGATGGAAAACAGCTATGTATAGAACTGACAGAAGCTAGGAGGAAATTCATTATGTCAATCGACGACGAGATGACGACTATCTAAAGTAAATTTTTAATTACATGTTCCATTTTAATGGGATTCAAATAAAAACAACCGAAACTAAAATTACGTAGAACATCGGCAATGAACCCTTGTCGAATAGAAGAGACTACTTTTAACAAGTAAATCTAACTTTTCTCTATTCGAATCTTTAAGAACATATTCGCTTAGTTATATAATTGAACGTAGACAAATAGTCCATTTAATCAAGGCAGAAATCCATAATTGTTTCTATATATTTGTTTGGAAATTGCCATATTATAAAAATATGCAAGCAAGTGTATAAAGGTACAATGTAGAACTCTTTACTTGCATATATTTAATTTGTGAGAATTTCCCTTTGCAGCGAAACAGTGATTCATGATATCAATTTACATGATATGTCCATCTCAAGGTAAGATTGTATTTTTCTTGACGTCTTATGGAGTTGCAGAAAGTTAGAAAATAATCTTGTGAACACCAGCTACTAATTTGACAAACATTTAAGAAATTAAAATGTAATTTTTCGTATATATCGTCGCTTGACAGTATGTGTCAGTGACATATTAAATATACTTCTATAAAGATTTAATTAAACAACTATGTGTTTATGAAATGTTTTAGAGAAAACGTGAAATCTTAAAATTATATTGATCTTTAAAGTGTAGTGCGTATCAAAGATCTTTTGTCTCAAAATTAAGAAATATATGGATGGTTCAGAGGTCAATCAGTGTACGTAAAAGAAACTGAAACTGAGACAAACAGCTGAATAAATTCACACTCTTTTCAGTCGGCATTGATAGTGCGGCTATCTGGCAGATAATAATGAAATCATTGACTTACTTTTGTGCCTATGAAAGAACTTTTAATTCTCTATCGTTCACAACACGTAAGTCAATTTTCATTTTTGTGACTTACACTGATTGGTTTCTGAACCATCCATATATGCTAATCCATCAACCGTAAGAAGAAAAAAAGAAGAGATCAACACCATTTCCTTTCAAATTTAAGACTGAAACGTATATATATTGAGAAATCGCGTATACTGATAAACCCATTGATTCAACATAATGGCAGGTTTTCATTTAACGTAAGCACAAAGAGATTAAATGATTGAATAACTGTTTTTACAAGTATGAAAACAAGTTAAAGAATCAATCCCTAATACTTAGTTCGAAACTTGCTTTAGCTGCAAGACATGTTGCTTCTAGTAACAGAAGATTAAGAAATTAAAGGTTAGTTAGTATGCATGTGCCGCAAGCAAATAAATTTACGTTGACTTTTTTTGTTTTGTTTTGTCGCTTTATCAAAATTAATAAGCTAAAGGTTGCTTTGTGCTGTTATAGAAATAAGTTTCTGCTCTCTGTAACATGAAATAAGATTTTAAGTATCATAAACAAAGTTCCGAATTTTGCCTTTGAATTATTTTAGTAATTGTTCAAGCATTGTAGATTGAAAAAAACTATCGTAGGCAATATACGCTGTAAAAAGTAAAAAAAAAGAACTTTCATCTCAAACTTGGAGCTACACATACGAAGTAAAAGAAACTACCTACATTCATTGTCAAGCTAAGATAATAGTGAAACCTCGTTAAAATAAATGTTTAACAATCCTTTTAGTAAAGGTGAAGCTGTAAGAATGATTACCTATATTTCATACAAACTTATATATACTGTAGTAAATTTATAGTAGCTCTTCTGTGTATAACTCGATGATTTTTCATTTACATACCTCTCGCTTGATTTTTGATCATAAATACATCACTATCCAAACTGTCAGAAATATTCCTGAAAGACTTTGGCAAATATAGCTGCCTGCAAATTTACACTAATTTGGGTAATAAAAGCCGAAGAACCACCTTGGAATTTCCAGAAAAAAAAAATAGATGTTTGAAGTAAGATTTGAACACGGATTGTTCAAATGAAACCAAACATCTTGCTGACTGGACTCAACTACCAGTGATCGGATAGTACTAAATGAAACAAGTGTGCGGCCTGAGCAAAAGTTGCTTTAAGGCTTTAAAAATTAAATTGAAATTCAATTGAAAAAGATTACAGAAGATCAAAAATACGTTGACGATTAAGTTATTCCCACGACTTTGTAAGGACTCAATCGCTAACGGGCGGTCGTACATATCTTGTCTACCTTTCCTTTTGAGCATTCAGTTATTTCGTTTCTTTACGTTTTTCGCTCTCTTTAATCGAGTCTACTTCCACACAGGAAATCATGTATTTCCTGCCTACAGTGTTGCTTCTATCCGGAAGTTCAAAGTCGGAGACTTTTTATTCGAATGCCTTCGTATTCTCTATATTTTATTTGCTCACGTTAGAAATAGATGCCGCTAATCAGTGTTGTTCTATTGTTATTTTGTAGAAGAGTATTCTTTTTTATTTTCATAATTAATTTTGTTTTCACGTTTTCATTTATTGTTTGACTTCCCTTCCCATTTTCTATATTGAATCGTTCAACGTCTGGTTGTGCTACAACCGTTTCGTCTGTTTTGACGTTACGCCATGTCCCTTCTATCAATTGACCTAATCTGCTCCCTGGTTGGTTAGGAAGCTACGTCACGTGAGGTACTTGATACATATGACAGTGCAGAGCTATGAAACTAGCTGTATTCACTGTTACAGTTGTCATAATATTTTATGAGAAATAATCTCAATATCTAATTTTGACACCGCCAAGAATAGTACAAATACTTATTTGGCATATGAAACCATAAAAGACCAGCTGTCATTCAGGAAGATGTGAAGAAGATGTATGAACCGCATTAGCGAATGCAGGATTGTTTGAAGCTGAGCGCTTAGTCTTGAAATTGACTGCCCGTCGTTAGGCCATGTTATGTCCGTGCATACAAAGTGATTTGCGTATGTCGAAGTGTGTGTGTAAATTATTTATTTCTTCGTTTGTATGAAATATGCAGCGTTTTCTGTTAATAAATTTAAGCTCTTCAATTATTTATTTATTTGAGTTAATTTATTATCGTGTGCGTGACCAGCTTAGTATGTGTGTGAAATTCGAATGTATTCTCTTCAAATGCATTTTCTTTTTGTTGGTGTGGCTTTCTTCGTCAGTGTGGAAGAATAACGTGATCTGCATGAGTCACTTATCCCTATCAGGTAAGTATGGGGTAGGAAATACGTCAATTTTCTTAGTTTCATAGATCTGCTCTGCAAATGTTTTGACACAAATTAAATCCTGGATTCCATGTTTTGGTACAATATAGTTTAGCATCCAGTTTCCTCATCCTTGAGTGATTTAGAGATACATTAAAAGAAAAAAATCTTATACCTTTTAGTTACAAAATACGAAATTTTATCATCGGAAGTAGAACCGTATTTTCTTGCATTTATTTTTCAAGGCCGATTTAGAAATTTTGATTTACTGAAACTTTCATGGTTACCTCTTGCTGATAGTTTGATTATCTTAGCTTTTCATCGTTCATCGATTCACCGTTTGTTATTTCTATATGAAAGGAAGCTAAAGTATCCTGACCTAGTCAAACCTAATATATTTGAAATTAAAATGTAAAAACCTGTTGTCAACAGTTTGTTCTCTTTTAATTGTTTCCGTCAGATAATCCGACATTATAAAATTTAATTGTAAGCTCGGTACAAGTTATAATTAGTGTGCACTGATAGTTCCTTGCACTTAAGGTTAACTTGAACAGGTGTGCGGTTAGGTTGAATGACTTGTATTTTAGAAATGATCTATTTAGACATTCAGTATGAAACTTCAGAAATATGTTAACATTAGAAATTAGTAATGCTTAATATATACTGGGTTCTCATGACTGTAATGTCATATACCCCAAAATATCTGTTCTATTCATAGAAGTTATATATTGAAATTTTCTCTGTGTAAATGGAAATTCTATAAAATTCAAAAAGCTCTGGATTCGGCTCCGTTTTGACTTTGAGCGATTCGTGTATTATTTTGTTCCTTTTGTAAATTATAGATTTTGAAGGAAACTATAATATTTCACTGGGTCTCTCGTTCCCGAATATTAAGATAAGAATTTCCAAATGTAGTAGAGCATACCACGTTCTCAGACTCAATAAATCAACAATAAATTTTAAGAAGGAATATATTGATAGAATTGTTTTCGAAAAATAAACAATACCGGTCTCTTTAATTTCCGTACGGAACCCAAAGAAATATAATTAACATTTGTGAGTTGACTGGTACACCTTTTTCTTGAACTGCCTGAATTGAGATGGAAGGGGGTTATATGTTAACTTTTAACGTAAAAAATGACTTTTAAGTACGGAAGTAATGAGTTTAAATTTTATATAATAAGGTTTTAATATTTTTAGAGCGTACTTATAGTTTCTAAAATATAATGCATACAAATAAAGTATAATTTGACAATATTTATTTATTTTGTTGTTAAAAATGAAATATATGTACAGAAAAAGTATTGTTCCCTCCTCCAGGATTATTAAGAAGAGCTTCATACTTAAACTTTCTTTCGTCGCTCTTTTGACTCAGCAAAACATTGATGACTTTCTTTAATTTTTCGTAACTCGTCGCGTTTTCTCCTGGTCTATTGAAACCTTGAACACCTTGGGCGTTTTTCACTCATGGTACTCTCGAAACATGTTAATTTAGGTTTGAAGAAAGATTTTTAATATGCTGATAATATAACAGGTACGTTAAAAACCGCATCACAACAATAACAATTACTAGCTCACAGAGAAGAGTTTTCAATAACCAACAGATACAAACTGTCTAGTTTTGTTTCCTTCGGGAAACTAGCATTCTCTCACTCAGATTACATGTTACTTATGAATATATATTTTGATATTGCTTGCATGATATTGAAATCTAATTGCAACTAGCTCTTGCACGGTGGGGCATATTTTAGTACTGGATTTGTCGCAAGATAGTAGCAAAAGTAGTTAGATCATGAAGTTATCGGTGACGTCACATCCATATTTGTCATAAATTATTCTAGATGTTGATGATCGTCTGTTAATTTAACAAATTGTTGTTGCTGGATTTCTTGAAAAGTTTAAATACTATTTGTTAAACAAGATAATCGATTTTGTAGTTGTGCGATGAAAATGTCAAAGACATCCGAGAAAAATGATGGAACGGAATCTTGATGCTGCGTCAGTAATGTATTTCGTCCTCATATCAAAATGACGGTTGATTTTCTTTAAAGGTACTTTACAAAGCGTTGCTTGAATCAACAGCTACTAAAATACTAATTTCTAGTTTTGTTCCCTTCGGGAAACTAGCATTCTCTCACTCAGATTACATATTACTTATTAATATAGATTTTGATATTGCTTGCATGATATTGAAATCTAATTGCAATCAACGAGTCTTCTGTTTGTGATCATTCTTCTTTATATTTTTTTTTATATGGGCCAGTTTAGTAACTTTGGACTTCGGCCCGTCACGATTTGCCTTTAGCTGTTAAGTGTTAAAATCCACACCCCTGGTCCTCCAGGGCCTCGAACCCGGGACCGTTGAGTCGATAGCGTACCGCCGCAGACCGCTCGACCACCCGGCCGGCTTGTGACCATTGGGTAAGACATAGAAGCTTTAAATCAATATCAGAGTTACTGCTGAATGTGTCATACAGAATTGGTATTTTTGTGATTGTGAGTAACATTTTTAAATTATACACGATTTACCTGATCATTCAGTGGGAAGCCCTTGACGACGAGGCCCTCGGGACTTGACCGATCATCCCAGGCAATAGTTACGCCACTGGGTCTGCTGCCTTAAACCGTTTTTGGGCCAAAAGAAAAAAATACGTGCCTTCTAATTATAACTCCTCTACAAACGTACAGAATTTCAAGGAAATCGGTGGGAGACACTTAGATAATGTTCCTTGTTAGATATTGGCGTCTACATAGAAGTTTTAAAAATACACTGTAATATTTTCCCAATCAATTACTCATACCCAGGAATAAAAATTGAATATGTCAACTTTGTCAGAAAGTGCGTACTTTTGGAGTTAGAAGTACTCATAAATGAGGAGCTTATTTTCATAACGGCACATGTACAGTAGGGAAAATGTTTCAGTAGGTGTAAAAACTGCATTTCTTTCGGAGGTGCTATAGTGCGAATTATTGTAACTATTAATAACAGTAGACAATTCAAGCAACTTTAGTGCTTTCCATCCCAGAGAAATTCCTGGTTTAAGCATATAGAAACAATACCCCACTGAAGACATTTTCAAAATAAGCTATTAAATTATAGCTCCATCGTAACAAATAACGTAATGTCTACACAAATTTAGATTAGAAAATGGCAATCAAAATTGTACGTCTAGCACTAATTGAACGATGTTTGTGATTCTGGTATGTAACTAACTGCCAGTTGACACATATGCACTTTGTGTTATAACAAAGTTCAATATATTTTGGGGGGGAATTCTCTTCAAAGTTGATATACCCAATTGTAATTTCTACTCCAATACACTTATAGGCCACAGGTTTGAAAAGTATTTGAAAGCTAACAAATATTACACCATTCGTGACGGCGCCTCCATATATTTGGAATCCTGAACTCGGAGATTACTCATTTTTGGAAATAACTTTATATAATCAATGTTTATTCCGGTACTATGAAGAATTTCATCCTGAAACATTAAAGTGTAGTTTTGGAATACTATGTACATATTATTCATTTTTGATTCTAATTCATGAATATGAAACGTTTGAATAGTGTTTTTTAGTATGTCTTGAATGTAAATACTATAAAGTTTCCTTGACTTTTGGACAATATTATTAAAGACTACACAATATTTGGGAAGTTTTTCACTGTTTTTTTTTCTTACGGGTTTTAAATTTTCCACAAATTATCACAACAATTTTATGAGTACAAGTTGATATTATTCTATGGGCTCTAGATACCAGGTGTATGAATAAGTAGTTTCCGGTTTACCTAAGAGATGGCGCCAGCGAAAAGTACTCAGAGTATTCATTTGACACATACGTCATATTGTTCGTCTGACATTAAACTGGAAACACACACAAGTTGAGTCCACCAAACACTAGCGTTTTTATTTTATCGTTCAGTGATCATGTCGAAGTTTGTGACTGAAAACATTTGCGGCACGCATTGCTTTTCTTATTTAATCAAAAGAGAAAGGCTGTTGAAAGTCATCGTGTGCTGGTAGAAACATATGGTGAACACGCTCCATCGATTAGAACATGTGAGACATGGTTTCTACAATTTAAAAGTGGTGATTTCAATGTGAAAGACAGTGCGCGCTCTGGTAGACCACAAAAGTGCGAAAACGAGCAATTGCAGGTGTTATTGGAGGATGACCCAACTCAAACTCAACAGCAATTGGCAAAACCATTAAATGTGTCACAAGAAACAATCAGCAGACGTTTACGAGCAATGGGGAAGATCAATAAACTGGGTAAATGGGTTCCACACGATTTGAATGAACTTCAAATGGAAAATCGCAAAGTCACTTGTGAAATGCTGCTTCAACGCCACGAAATAAAATCCTTCTTGTATCGAATTGTGACGGGGGACGAAAAATGGATTTATTTTGAAAACCCGAAGCGGAAAAAATCGTGGCTTTCACCTGGCGAAGCCGGTCCTTCAACAACAAGACCAAATCGCTTCGGCAAGAAGACCATGCTTTGTGTCTGGTGGGACCAGAGCGGTATTGTGTATTATGATCTTTTGAAGCCCGGCGAAACCAATAATGCACAACGCTATCGCCAACAAATGATTAATTTAAATCACGCATTGATCGAAAGACGACCGGAATGGGCCCGAAGAAAGTGATTGTGTTACACGACAATGCGCCTTCTCACACAGCAAAACCAGTGAAAGACACCTTGAAATCGCTTGGATGGGACATCCTTCCGCACCCGCCGTACTCCCCAGACCTGGCGCCATCTGACTATCAACTCTTCCCTTCAATAGGCACGAGCTCGAAGAGCAGCACTTCAGCAATTTCGAAGACGATGGAAAATGGCTCGACGAATGGTTTTCCGCAAAAGACAAGCAGTTTTTCTGAAAGATGGGCGAAATGTATGCATCAATTACCTGAAAGATGGGCGAAATGTGTAGAAGCCGATGGCCAATATTTTGAATAAAACAAAATTAATTTTCCTTGAAAATTACGTGTTTTCTTTACCAAAAACACCGGTGAAAACGTATGCATACACCTGGTATCTTCACTTCACTCCTAGATACGGTACGGAAGAGGGACGTATGATTGAACCCAGCTCAGTTTTGAAGATAAACTTTAGTCTGGGGGAACTGGAATAACGTCAGTCAAGACGGTAGGCTGCTAAAATCGACTAGCGATCTATCTAATGTTCAGCCAACACTCTACTAACCTTTTATCAAAACTTTGTTTGATCATTTAATTACATAATTAAGACAATTGTGACAAATAAGACCATACAATCAACATTGAAAGCATTATGTACTTCTTTAACAAATCCGAAATTATTTTATATTGATTACTATCTTAAAACTTTTACAAAGTTTGCATATAAATTATTTCCAACCGACACAGTTAAACTCCACTTTCTCACAAATGTTCATCAGCGCACCTTCTTAGGTTATCTATGCTTTACTCTGTACAGGAAGACATTTGGTTCAATAACTGCAGAACTGCAAGAAGTTTCGCTTATGCCGCTAACTAAAATATGTTTCACATGAAATCATCTCCCACAGACGATGGTTCAGTCCTGCACAATCATACCAAATTTTAAGTAAATATGTTAGATGTTCTGACATAAAGCACGAACATGAAATCTGGTAATTCAGTCTCGTTACCATGGAAACGATAATAACATTAATTTTACTGTATATCCAAACATAAACTGATGTCCACTCTATTAGAATATCGAGTTTGGATGTAATTGGTCCGTCCGTTCTTCATAAAAAATCTTTTCTTTTAGTACCGTTATAATGTAAACCATATAACGTTTCGTTAATTTCTTACTCTATAAATCTTCTTCCCCACAAATAGGTGTTTTGCTGAAGGTGTATTTGCTTGTTCTTGTAAGCAGGCTAATTGTACCCATTCTGAAATCTGGAGATAAAATTTATCTGTATGTCTCTTCATAGAGACCGATTTTTCTCTTATCTATTTTTTCTGTGATGTGTGAAAGAATCATCAAAGATAGACTTTATAATTTTATCTCACCCTATCTAGACTTTGCTCAACAGTGCTTTCTTCCTGGTAATTCCGCTCTTACCGATCTCTCCTTGTTACTCTCTGATGTTAATCAATCCCTTTCCAATAACACACAGCTTTATGTCATACATCTAGATCTTTCGATATAATCGATTGTATTTTTCTACTTCATAATTAACTCACCGATTAAGAAGTTTGTGGTTCATGGCGTGTGGACGTGTTTGCTGAATGCTCTGAGAATCAGTGGACCGTGAAATCATGGGTATCTCGACTGACAGCTGGAGACAACGGATCGGTCTATTTCGTGGAAGACTTTCCAAACAGTGTTACAAACTTAATGCTGCAGAATCTTCATCTGATTTCAGTGGTATTATGTTTTTTCTGGGTGGAGTAATTTCTGTGCTTCTGATAATCGGCTGTGTGGAATCCAATCCTGGGCCTCTGACCTTAAGTGATGTGATGGATAAATTAGTGATTCTGGAGAATAAGATATCAGATTTGTGTGAGACAAATAAAAATTTGTGCAAACAACTGAACCTTGTTACAAAAGAAGTAAATGAGGTGAGAGAAGAGAACAGACAACTCCGACAATTAATAGTGCTGCAAGAAGATTTGATTGACAAGTTAGAAAATCAATCGCGACGGGACAACTTGATCTTTAGGAACCTAGATGAATAGAAGGATGAAACTTGGGAAGACTCTGAAAATATAGTGAGAACTTTTGTCAAAAAACAATTACACATCGAGCTTGGACCACAGGATGTAGAAAGAGCGCACAGACTAGGACGTGGCCGAAATAGGGCTATTGTTGTTAAATTGTCCTTTTACAAACGCAAAGCGGAAGTGCTAAAGAATGCATACAAAGTGAAAGGAACTCCCTTGATAGTGACTGAGGACTTCTCTGCGCGTGTTCGTGAGATCAGGAAGGAACTGTGTGTGTATATGAGGGATGGAAGATCGCAAGGAAAACAGGCTAGTCTCAGGTTCGATAAGTTATATATCGATAACAAAGTGTATACGCTAGAAGACCTGAAAAATGAAGGGTTGGAAATACTGGAAGCAAAGGACCCGAGTGAAAGTAGCAATGGCAGTTCCGTGTCTCAGGGCAAATATCCAAGAAGAAGCTCAAGGAAGCAAGCTACTAGAGCCCGAGGGGATGAGAGGGAATGACCGGAAATACAAGGTAAGGATGAGCTTAGCGACTTGATAAACAACTAGTTGAACGCGGACATTAAAGAGACTGATGACAGAAATGATAAAAATAAATTCTTAAGTGTCTATTTCCAGAACTACTTGGGGACTTTAATTTATCAGATGTAAATGGTAGCGAATTCAATTTCACCGTAGCACCTAATAAGTATAAAAGCCTACACAATTTCATGTCACTCTATGAATTACACTCAATTAATGATATAGTTAATAGTTACGGAAGAACATTAGATTTAGTACTCACCAATTTACACTCTGTTACCGTAAACAAAGAAATCTCCCCTTAAGTAAAGGAAGATGTATATCATCCTGCTTTATACATAAATATAAAAACAAAAAGTAGACAAACGGCGAAAATACACAGCAAGGTGTCAGGATTTAACTATAGGAATGCCAACTTTATGCAAATTTATTATGAGTTTAAGCAGACAAACTGTCATGTTTTTAATAAACATTCTGATGTAAACGTGGCAGTTGACCACTTCTATGATATCATATTTGAAATATTTAATAAATGTATCCCTAAAAAACACTCAAATCGGAATTATCCGTGCTGGTTTAATGCAGATATAATAAAGAAAATTAAAAGAAAGGCGTATCACCACAAAAAGTACAAAGCTAATGGAGGTAATTCTCATTATCATTATCAAAAATTTTGTAAATTAAGAGCGGAGGTAAAGCATGAAATCAAAAGTGCGCACAATAATTATATCAACTTGTCTGAATCTGCAATTGAAACCAATCCAGCTCAATTTTGGGACTTCATGAAACAGAAGACTCGTCATTTAAATGGTAATACACTAACATATAATGGCCGGATGTAAGAGACCGACAACGAGATTGTGAATTCCTTTGCTGAGTATTTTCAAAGTGTCTACAAGAATGAACATACACAGGGTAATTACAAGCAAACTTAAACTGAGCGATAAACTAGATCAACATGAGCTCTCACATATTGAAATGCGAGAAATACAACACGCAATAAAAAAGTTAAAATCAAAAGGAAGTACAGGCCCTGATGATATTCCGCAATATATAGTAAAGGGCTGCGAAGAGCCCCTATTGGCACAACTTTATACCATTTTTAACCTAATAATCACTTGTAATGTGTTTCCGGATAAATGGAAAACAACAAAACTTTGTCCCATATATAAAGGCAATAGCAAATCTGAAATAAAAAAATATAGGCCAATTGCCATATTATGAACATTTTCCAAAGTATTTGAATCAATATTTTACAAAAAAATCAGTATTCATGTCAGATAATCAATATCAGAATTTCAACATTGTTTCCTTAGTTGCAGGTCAACTGTAACGAATCTTTGCCTCATTACTGACTACATAACTTCAACCTTAGACCAGGGCCAGCAAGTGGATGTAATATACACCGACTTTGCTAAGGCATTTGACACAGTAAATCACTGCATTCTTACGGAAAAACTTAGGCAATTTTATTTTTCCCCAGGTCTGGTTAAGTTATTTGAGTCTTATTTTAGTGATCGTAAACACTATGTTGTTTACAAAGGTGGAATATCCAAAGAATATCCTGTATCTTTCGGAGTACCTCAAGGGTCGAACCTAGGACCCCTATTATTTTTATTGTTCATTAATGATCTCGCTGCATGTATCAAAACACCTAACAAACTTTTATTTGCTGACGACTTAAAAATTTACTCTACTATCAATTCAATGAACGATTGTGAAAATCTACAGCTTGACATAAACGACATAGTTAAATGGTGTAGCAATAGCTCACTTGAAATTAATGTTCACAAATGTAATGTAATGTCATTTACGAGACGTCAGACAGCCGTGCATTTCAAATATAAAATTAAAAACACGCCTCTACCATACCCCAAAACAATAAAGGATCTAGGTATAATATTTGATTCCAAATTGCTTTTTGACGTTCATGTAGACAAAGTGGTTAACGAAGCGTATAGAAATCTGGGATTAATAATAAGAAAGGGAAAGGATTTCAGGAAGACAAAAACTCTCATACGTCTATTTCAAACATATGTAAGATCAAAAATTGGATACGCTACCATTATCTGGAATCAAAGTACTGCACATATCCCAGACAAACTGGAAAAAATCCAAGCAAAATTCTTAAGATTCCTGGTATACAAAGAAACAGGCGTTTATCCGAGAACTGATAGCAAAAAAATATTAAATACAAAGTTTAACATGATGAGTCTTGGGAACAGACGTACTCTTCATGACATGATTTTTATATACAAAGTGTTTACAAATAGAATAGATTGTATAAATCTGCTCTCAAACTTTCAGATATATGTCCCATCAACCAAAACCAGAACAAAAAACTCAGGGTTCTTTTATTATAAAAAACCGAGAACAAATATTATGCAAAAGTCACCAATTTGGAGAATGAGCGCAACCTATAATGACATAAGTAAAAGAGTCGAGGAAATTGATTTTTATAACATGAATCTTAAACAAATTCATAACATTATAAAAAAAATACTATATGTTGATTGTACTCCTAGCGGTGACAATAATCTAAAATATATAACATTGTAATTAGGTTCTCCTGTTGTGTTCTAAATAAATAAATAAATAAATCATTCTTTTGTAAAGGTAATGTTTTAAAATATAAATAAATATAAATATCTGTGGTAACTTCCCTTCATTATTGCGAGCCTATCTCACTGATCGCGAACAACTTGTTGTTCTTTCTGGATCCTCTTCTAATTTTGTTCCCGTTCTCTCTGATGTACCTCAAGGTAGTGCTTTGAGCAATCTCTTTTTTCTTCTTTATATGGATGTTCTCCAATCTTATCTCTCGTCATCTAAAACTACAATTATCCTTTTGCTGAGGACTGAAAATTATTTCAAGAAATATGACATTAGAGGATGTTGCTGATCTCCAAAATTCCACTTCTGACCTCTTGGCTTGGTGTAATGTGTGGAACTTGAAATTAAATTCCTAACAATATTATTTTCTTACTATTTCTTTAAAGATGAATCAAAACTCATCTGCCTATTTCATTGAAGACAGTCCTATTGCAGAGGTTTCTCTCAAAAGGCCTTCGAATGGTAGCCGACAATTACTTTTTGTTTGATGATCACGTGATCTCTATAACTAACAGTTATGTGAGCTTAGTTGGTAAAATTGTCATTAATTTATCTTTGTCGTAAGGAACACGCATGCAAAATTTCAAGTTTCTACCTTATACAGTTTTCGATTTCTCATATTCCACTCCTTAAGATATTTTCGCTCCCTCACTCTCCGAGAGATATCCAATCAAAACAAGATTTTTTACGCCAGAAATTATCTGTCTAGCTTAAGCGGTTTCCGAAATGCAACATATCCCGTTTCATCTCATTTTGCGTATATAAACCTCTCAATGCTGTAAGTAATCCTTCTTGGTCCTACGGAATATGCGTACCAAATTTTGTTCCAATCCGTCAAGGGACGTGGAATTTTATGCCGTTCAAATAAATAAACAAACAGACTTGGACAAAATTTGACAATACGCAGAGGTGTCCCCCTCCCAGATCTGTTGATACCATCAGCCAGATGGATGGGAATTCAATTACTTACTAGATGCACTACATAGGCAGTTGCGTCAGTTGGACTGGTGATTTCATTAATAGTGAGCCTCCGAGTAGAGCTTACTTAAAAGAAATACGATTTTTTTAAGCTTCCATTTAATTTAACATCAAGTTTGTTTCTCGTTTAAGTATTTGTTCAGCCTGGAGTGCGACATATGAGTACGTCACCCTAGTGTACAGCTATTTAGGTGTAATATCGTGGTCGTTTATTTGACCGTGAGCAACTTGCTGAGCAGAGTAATTTTAAAATTTGAAAACTTAGCCAGTTGTGGCAAAATGGGGAGACAAGCTGTTGGGTAAGACAGGGTTCGCTATTTGTATCAAGACTCTAAGTAGGCGTTTTATGAGACAATTAAAACTGTTTCACATAATGATTGAAAGAGGCATTGTATTATTATCACAGTTCTCATGGCTTCTGCATACACAAACGAAGATTATAGGTTTATGTTAACGATTTTTGATGTGTGATGAAATTTAATGATGCAATTTTCTATTGATTTAAATTACTACCAACACTTATTCAAACCGGTTGGGAAAAACGGTGAAAACCTACGTTTTTTAAAAAAAATGGAATTTCCACAAGAAACGAAAAGAGCACTGAAATATTTAGCTATATCCTTGTTTATCAGAATAATGGAAGTTTTATTTGAGCCATAAAACTTTCTGTTTAGTTGCTTACTACACACACTATAGTCAATTAAATCTACACCTCATTTTGTCAAACGTTTGCCTATACAGATACATTGAGATGAAAACAGAAGGAATTAATTATTAAGAGCAATCTTATTTTCTACATTTTATATTACCTAATTTATAATCCTATACTACAGGTTACATTAACACATACTATTAAGCAGATGTTAATTTCAATGATTACGTCCAGAATTATAAGCTCTTAAACAAATGTTGAATTTGGAGATTATAAGTCACTGTTCATTATGATTTATAAAACCATAGATTTCAACTACATTATTAGGTAAAATTTCAGCGCTTTGAGAACTGCAGCAGATAATAAATGATGTTTTAATTCTCAAAGTATTTGTGGGGATGTAGAGTTCACTAACTTGTCCAGACAGTGATAGTTTGAAGCACAGTACAGACAAATTGAAAGCATGGGGTAATCCACACACACTTTAATAAAACAAAAAGAATGAATGGTTTTGCATGTTAACGAATATTTGCAGGAAAAGTTGTTTGAATTATTCAGAATTTATATGTCTTTCTCTCTCTCTCTCTCTCTCTCTCTCACACACACACACACACCAAGTATATTAGAGGTCGTAGACAACAAACAATGCGAGAATTACATTTAAATCATAGTAGAGATCAAAACAAATGCACTCTTGGTAAAATTAATAAATTAAAAAAAAAGTTTAGTTTTTAAAATTATCAAGCTACAAAGCAATTAGTTTGATATAAATGCATGCTAATTGAAACTGCAAATGGAATTCCTCTCGCCTTCACTCTCTCATTCTATCTTCCTATCTTTTATGGACACAAAAATCAGAAACGGAGCGAAACATTCACATCCTCGTTACCTCTCTTTCTCTCTCTTTCACTCTCTCTCTCTCTCTCCCTTTGTACATATTTACTTTACCTTTATTCAAAGGATCGAACTACCAAACATTGTATTTAACGTTTAAAAATAGATAACAGACTCATAAACAACAAATATTTGAACTGAAACATTTTGGAATCTCTAAATAAATTAATAAAGTAAGTATTCGATAACATTTACAGGATGACCTTGACATAAAAGTGCAAACTGTGAGAGGTATTAATTTACATCAAAACAAGAAAAAAGTTTCTTTGTAGAAAATCCGCAATTTGCTTAGTAACGGAGTTAGGGGCGGCATCTACACAATATATCAACATCTAATGTTACAAGCGGTGTCAGCTTATAAATCATACTCGATTATTAAAGTTCATAACTGATGAATACGGCTTACAGGACATTTCTATACATTCTTTGACACTGAAATTGTTAGGTTGCGAAGCCTGTCTATGCGGCAGTCCCTTAATCAAATACAGTACATTACCTAAATAGATGTATCTGGTACTATTTCGGATATCATTTGCGAAACGACACCGCTTACGTTATTATTTGTCAAGATATTACGTCTTTTGTGACGATACCGATGTGACTTTAAGTGCCTGTATATCCAAAACTATGCATAATTTTGAGTTTCTCCAAATGAAATTTTTATCAACATGCACGGCAGTGCATGAGCCAAGTTCTTCACGTCAGAAAACGTCAGCACTGCCAGAAGCATGTTATACAGGACAAGAGTTTATAGCAAAATCGACGATTTGGGCGCCCGTAAAAAAAAGATGTTAAAGATGGGAATATGAGCTTTTGCCGTTAAGGAGATATGGTAAATGTGTGCAGATGTGCAAAATTTCATATTCGTATCTCAAACTATGTTCTAGTTGTGGACCCCTGAAATTGCACATTTTAGGCTAACTGACTGACTCACTCACTCACTGACTGACTGACTCACTCACTCACTCACTCATCATAGGGTGTTTGGAGTAAGCTAGAAACATGAAATTGGGTATAAAGGTAGAGGATGGTAAGTAGATAAAGGAACAATTCCGAGATTTTGAAATGGTCACCATCTTGGATTCAAAATGGTCGCCAACCCTAAACTTTTAAAGAATACACAGCCTAAACGGCTGCCGCTAGAATAACGAAATTTAGTTTGACAGTACAACATTATTAGTAGATTATGAAAATATTACAAAATATCTCCAAAGACGCCATCTTGGATCCAAAATGGCGGACGTCATAAATCCATTTTCCACACTGCTTGAGCCAGAGATACGAAATTTGACATAATGATGTATTATCAAGAGTAGTTTAGGAAAACATAACAACGTT
>JAGDQP010001070.1:89866-133426 GCA_022664845.1 Lepisma saccharinum
TATAAGGGTGGTGGGGATCCTAAAACCCACTACGTCCACCGCCACCAACCCTAAGGCTGTTGCCAGCTCGCGCCAAGTTCCTTTGTTCCTGTTACATGCTGTCACCAAGGAACTTGGCTCATCCGTCTCCCATTTCACACCTTTTTAGGGCTAAAGAACTTGGCTCCACTTTTTGCACCTCTGGTGTTTTTGTTCGGATATTTATTACACCAACTATTGAATAAGAAGTTTCACAGTTTATATGTCAACTAAAACCAAAAACGAATCATGGTGTAAACGAAATGTTTGAAAATTTATTAAACAATTAATTGTAAATTTAAAATTGTAGTTACAAACCATATACATAAAAATATATAAAAAAATATATAATAAATAAATAAAATCTGATTTAATTACTAATTGATTGTCACGAATTGTTAGAAAATATATTAGTAATATACAAATTAACAGAAACATATTGCAAAGGTTGGCACATATGAAAATTCACACCGTATTCCTGGCTCTACCCAAGGAACTTGATACTTATACCTCGTAAATCTATTGGTTAAACTTGAGCATTTGTGGAATATGAAGTATAAAATTACCTTGGTTTAACAACAATTTAAAGTAGTGTCCATATAGGTAGTAGAACCAGTAGAACAATCTCTCAATAGATCACCTCACTTGCATATTTTTTATAATCTGTAATTGCAAATAACTTGCTAACGACGGAGGTTTAAATTATTTTGTTACAGGTAGTGTTATAAATTTAAAAATGATTGCACATCTCAATTCAATTCTAAGAATTTAAGGAAATTATCATATACATTTATTCAAACTTTTCTGCATAAGTTATGTGTTCAACAATGTTTGGAGAGATAGCTCCTGTGCCGCGTAACGAGTACTTGTATCATATAAGCATTTTCTGCTGGTATAGGAAGTAACAAGGGTAATTCGGAGCTCCTGAATGGCGAACGCTCTGGCCTGCAGGTCGAGTCCGTAACCTCAGAAAACACGGAAGCTATGACGAAAATGTTGCAGTAGGAGAGGCAGATAACATACAGTTAGATCCTTTACATTGCTCTTTATAGCGTAAAGAAGTGTGTTAGTGGCACACCTATGTGAACTCTTGGTTGAGCAGATCAAAAGACTGGGAGTTAAAAGCAAGTAAGTGAATTTTTTTTGTACTGGAATGAAACTAATTTGAGCAGCTATCACCTTCCCAGATTTTCTCATTGAGAAGAGTTATCAAAGGTTGACATTTCACTGCGCATTAGTTACTATAAAATGACGCAAGCCAGCTTTGGAATGTAAAGAGAAGCAAAATTTGTAGTCGTTGAGCCAGGCTTAAAAATTAAACTTTTTGTTTCATCTCTGTGGACTTGACAATATATACTTTATTGGATTCACATGGGTCCAAGGTATTTATTGAACGATGATACGTTGAAATTTCCTGTAGCTTATAGTCGCCATCTTGGAAAACGACGCCAAAATTTAGATTTTTTTTTTCATTTTTCTCGTTATCTAAACATCACATTGAAAACCGTCATGAAATTTGTCCTAAAGCCACAAAATGACATCAAACGAAAGCTACTTTTTTCAGAAACGAAGATTTTTAGATCAGGTAAAAATATTCATAAAATCATAGGATTTGGCATATAGACATTTTTGGCCACCCAACTAACATATTAAAAGCCTCCAAAAATCAATGTTGTGCTCCGGCCTGCATCTTGGAAAATGGTGACTGATATTCACCTATTTCCAGTTTTCACAAAACCTATGCAACACTTCAAAACGTGTTTTAAATTAGTTTGTTCAGCATAAAATTACAAATTCTTCCTCCTAAGGTTATCCTTTCCATCGACCCAGAACCCATAAAATGGCACTAAAGCTAAACTTATGGTCATAAATTACTACTTTTGTTTATTTATTTTTTTCAAAAATGAAGGTTGAAAATAATGTATACAAATGAAGGTATAAAAATCATAAACTGCTTGCAAAAATGTTTCCTAAAGTGATTACACAATTTTTAAATATCATAAAACTGCACGTAACTCCCACTTAAATTTTAATCTGTTTGAAAAAATGCCAAAGGCTTATCCTAGTTATTACATATTACTGAAAGCTGATAACTATAGTATGCTTTCACATAACTGTGCATATATTTAACATAATATATTTTGATCTATAAAGATTCTTGGACATAGAGATGAGAAACTTTTGCATACAAGTTATGACCTGCAGCATGATCAAAGGTAACCTAGCGATTACTGTATTCAAATGGAGTGTAAAGTCTGCAGTCTTTTCAAATCTAATAAACTCTGTAATGAGCAGTAGCGGCGCAAAAGTGGGGCGAGCGAGCCCCTCGCACCGGGCCCCAAGTAATGAGGGGGCTCCCGCTGCTCAACTGTGGGACGATATCGAAAAAACTTAAACAAAACCCCAAAATTCAAATATACAAATAAGCTCGAAAACCATCTTGTGTTCTAGTAAAATACCCAATACACTTCGCTTGTAATTCTGAAACGCATAATCATTAATTCATATCTGATATAAGTGGATCATCTTTTCACAACATTCTCGGAACGCGGTTATGTATAGTTTTTTGTCTGCTGTAGAAATTGAGACAAATAATATCTTATGTGAATATGGTAGGCAGAGCCGTTGTGAGGTATTTTATCGCACGAGGCATATGTAGAAAATGTCGCCTCCCGTTCTTATTCGAATTTTATTTACTTTAATTTCAACATATATTATATAGGAATTTAGGAAAGGAAAGTATAATAATGCTCATGCCACTTATCACATTGTTTATAAATTTTGCGAAACAAAATTACAACTCCGATTGTCTGTGATGTGCATGAAAAAAAAGTTCGTTTTTTTTTCAGCCTGACAAATTTTTATTTCGGCGTCTAGCAGATCTACATTTGGAGTTTTTCTTTTATACATAGTTTTCCACGCTCCCAATTTGGCACTCCCTAGCTTTGGCGCCCAACGTAGGTTCCTCACCCTCACTAAGGCATTAATCGTAAGTTTTCTAGTTTGGCTACAGTGTAATCATTTCCATAATTTAGTCTGAGCTTTGTCCTAACGTTTTTGTAATATTATATTTACATTGAAAATCTACATTTCGCAAATTCATGACGCACTTAAAAAAGGTAAGCAAGCCAAGCTCTGATTTTTCGTTAATATAAAGTTTAGAATAAATACTTTCAAGGCATCCATTATTTAGGTGCCACTAGCTGCAACCTTCTACGTAAAACCTCCCCAAACGTGTGAAAATGCATTGTGCGCGTAAATATTTGGCGATGATGTGTATAGAATCCGCACCTTTTGTAAACAAAAGATAGCGGAGAAGTGGGGGAATGGTTAACAGTAGTAACAATGTATTGAAACGGGATGGAGTTGTAGCTGGTGTGTAGGAGTGATGGATTAGACTGATTAGAGGAATGATCTAGAAATGCCACCCACGCTCTGACTTCTAAGCTGCAAAAGATAATATCATTTCTTCCATGAATTCTTACCCCCAAAAGGGAATATAAATCTTTCAGAAGTGATGATTGCACTCCTGATTAGTCCAGAGCTCTTAAAAACAAATTTCGATTTTTGTTACGATTTGGTAACGCATAACGTTTCTGACATATTAATACAAAAAAGTGTAAATGATATATTTTCCTAGACGTAAGCGCACAGCGTTCCTGAAATATTACTGCAACAGGTACAAGTCAAAGGTCCATTTCGAAACAGGCTCTTCTGTAAAAATTTTGAAATTGAGAAATTGGCATTGTTGAGTTCGTTTTATCACCTTTGAACACATTAGTAACATTTTGCGATTCCAAAATTCCTCAAAATCATTTATATTGCGTAAGAAAGTAAAGGACAGAAACATAATTAACAGTAAAAGTTGTATATAATTTTATCTTTTCCAATATTATTTTCTTAAAGTAAAATATTGGTAAACTACTATCTTCTCCAACTATTTTTAAGATACCTGCACATTTTCCTTAGCGTTTAAAATTAAATGTGTATAACAAGTATTTGTGTCAATTTCCTACCATTTATGGTGCTTGGACAAGGACCCGTTTGGAAGCGGACGCCTGGAAAGATAATTACTAGTCTCTGTGTTCTTCACATATCTATACAGTTTGCTAATTATATATTTTTGGTTACGTTTGTTTTGGCATGCTTTGAAATACGTTTCTTGTGTTTTATTAATATTTATTTTTATACAAAGTTTAGAAATTAAATTTGCTTCAAAAACGTGCAAGATAATCTTGATATCATCAACAGTACTTATCTTCACTGTTTCTTTCACTTGTAAAACTCATACGTATACTGAAATACGTCTATAATATAGCACATATTGTTCATGTTACTTTTTAGAGTATCTAAGGAAGTACAACATATTGTTAAGAAACGTTAGAACCTATTTTTGTTTTATAGCTTTAGCACATTAAAGTCAATGCGCAATATTTATAATTTTCGTGAGTCCCCCACGATCCCCCCAATAAAATCTTCTGGAAGAAACACTGTTTGTTTTGTATTTGTGGAGATCTCATTAACCCACTTAATTTACCTCACGACAGCCGACCTTATGAAGAAATCTCCTGCGATATAAGCAACCGGTTAAACAGTTTGTTTTAGCGCTTTCATTAAGGTGAATCATGCTATATCCCGTGTATTACGTGAATGTAAAGCATAGAGCACACCTATAATCACCTGACCAAGTTCCAAGCAATATTTCCTCAGTGTTCAGACGGTATTAATTTCATCGTGTTTTTCTTTGGGGGGAGGTTTCGTTTCACTTGCGCCAGTCTCCACAAGTGATTAATTTCTCGTTAAGATAAATCAGTAGAACACCTCGACGGTAATGCAGTAACTATTCCGTCTCAGGACTCTTAATTATACGCTTGCCTGTAGTCGGATGGTTGAAGAGCATGACTGTTCACAATCTCAATATTCATTATCATGCATAGGTAGCTAGTGAACTGGAAGTCCTTCGTCTTGGCTAGTGAGTACCCCGCGAATTACCCAGTTTTCCGAGGGGCTCGGAATAAGGGGGAAGTAGGATATTTTTTCCGATGGTAGCAGTCTACGCTTACGAACATGTCCGCGAAAGGGTCTCAAACAAATGCATTTGCCCTGGGTCCCACTTTGCCTTGCGCCGCCACTGGTAATGAGGATAACCATGTTCATATATTCTGCACACAGCTTAGCTGTTCTTCTATTTCTTTCTGCTTCTTTGCAGACAGCTAAAATATCTGACACTGTGGATTTTTCCGCTTTCGAAGTCATGATATCCTCTGAGAGTATTTTATTTTTTAACACCTAGTCAGTGTCTAACACAAAAGTACTGTTTCCTGAGCAGAAAATATTGCAGTTAGAAACTTGAACAGAGCATTAGTGTAAGGAAATGGGATTGGTTAAATGAGAAAAACGTAATTACAGAAAATTCATAATTTTGTGATGAACAAATTGTATTTAAAACTTTTTTGATGTGACACTTAGTTTCCACAAAAATTGAAACAAACTTAATAATGTCCACCAACTGAGAGTTACGTGCCCAAATATTAAGCTGAATTAAAAAAATATATGACATATCAAGTCAGCGGAGATGAAATCGCACGATACCGCCACCCCCTACCCCTAGCTCAAAGACTATTGTTGTTAACAGCTGGCGAATCTAATTGAAATACGCTGTAAGGAAGTGGTAAAGACTGCTTGGAGGTATGCAATCTTCCACGCAGTACGGTGTGCTTGGTTGCATAAGGTATAGGCAAACACCTCCAATTATGTTGCACTATATACGGGGTTGAGGGTTGGAAAATGGAAATATCTAACTCCACGTGATGAAATTGGCTAGCCATATTGCCGATCTGGAGAGAAAACTAAACCCAAACAGAAGAAGAAGACAAGATTGCGAAAATTCTGGAGAAGAAGTCAAACCTTAAGGAGAAAATTATGAATAACGCAAACCTGGAAGAAGAAAACATAAGTTTTAGCGAATAGAAGAAGTGGTATGGAAGATAAGAGAGTTAGAAGAATGAAGTTTATTAGCTGACAAACGGAAGGGTTTGAAGAACAGTACGCAGTAACAGGAATGAGCTGGAAACGAGAAGCAAGAAAGAGTAAGCAAAGAGCAACTTGCAATGGCCAAAGGGAAAATATAGAAACTGGAAGAGAAAAGCAGATAACTGGAAAACACAAAGAAAATTGTTCTTCTCCAACACACATATCAAAGAATTATATTTGAATGCCTCTATCATTAAAGTATCTGGTAGACCAGAAGTGTACAGTGTCACTAAAGAAAAACTCTTACTATAGAAGAAAGGCTAGGAAGTATCCCCTGTGGAATAATAATAATTTTCTTCTTCACATTTCGCACTTCGAAACATCTCATGTTTTTATCTTTCCTTACACTGCATATACAGACAGATTTATATCGGTCTTACAAAGTAAAGCTTTTTATCTAAAATATAAGCCATAGTCACTTCTTTTCCTGTAAAGTAATAGTACATTTAGAGTAACAGTAAATGAAAATAGCAGCCGTAGCAAACCATACGGCACATAAAATTGTTTTCAGAAAAAAAAAATTGTACGACATATTTTAAACATAATTTTCATGTAAAACAATATGGGGTTGTGCAGAGTACTAACAATGAGTAATAGATGAAATTAAGTGAGTGGTAGATCTCCTGGAGTCTGCTTAACATAACGAACCAAACGGGGTGGTTAATATATTAGACAAATTATGATCCGTATAAGTTTATCGCAAAGTGTTCAAAAAGGCCTAACATACCAAATTTGTTTCCTTATATTGGATGGTGCTGATTATATGATGTAAGAACTATTTGGGTTAAAGGAGAGGAAATATAAAAAATATCTCTACAAATGCGAAAGTAATAATTTGACACAAAGTAGAATCTTTTAAAATCAATTTCAGAACATATATTTTGTTAAACCTTCAAATAGCATTCTCTCATAGTCAGATATAACCTTTATGAAAAGTTTGGAGAAATGTTTCAACTAAATTAAGGTTCGCAGTTCTTCTCTTCAGGACAAATTTACACTGAGATGTAGAGCGAGGTTCCGATGCAATCAGATGACATTCAGCGCTGAATCATTGCTCCATTCAAAGCAAAGTGTCCTAAAGTTGGGTTTGCTTTCGACTGCGGTATTTGAGTGTGCGTGTTGGTCCAATTGGTAGCTTCTCGATTCTTCTAAACTATTTCCTAGCTTTTCAATACACAGATGGCATGGACAGAATATAAAATATGTAATATAAAGGTCAAATGTTAGTTACTTTTATATATGATGAGAATACTAAAATTTTCTTCATAAAACACAGAATGAAAGTTAGTAGCAATATAATTATTTCAATCTCTTTCCTTTCTAGATCTGTTTATTTCTTAGACATTTATTAATTCATTAACTATGGGCTGAGCTGCAAGCTGTGATCTATTTATATGTCGAAAGTGGAAGTATCACTGAGGACTCGAGGGAAAAAGAATAGGAAACCTTGATAACCCTGCTTTAATATACATGTCGTCTGATAGGGTTTAGAAAATGATTAGAAAATTGATGTTAGGATAGCCAGCGTAAGCTAAAAAGCTTTATACATAAACAATATTTCTTTGCCAAAACGCAAAACAAATGTGTTATTTCTATATCTTAGGAATTTGTACGGAAAATACTAGGAGTAATTAATATTATTGCTATGATATTGTAGAAAACCAATCCCATTATATGTTATTGAAGATCAAAAACGTGTAGAACGCTCTTTCTAAAACTCTTTTACGGATAATGAAACTAAGTAATATGATTAAGCCCAAATAAATATCGCTATTTAAAATAAATATCGTCGGTTATCTTCCTAAGTGTCGTAACTGCTTTTTGGTCAATCTTTGGGAGAGCTGAAAGAAGTTTTCAAACCATTTGTAGCTCACCGTACGTATAATTATTGAAGGTAAGAAACTCATCATATCATCACGTATTGTATATGGTTTGAAATGTATTTCTACAGAGTAAATTATTTTTTTGTTTTGTTAAAATTGTGTTATTTTCAGATACGTCAGTTCGTGAGATTTTAATTGTAAACGTATCACTACAATATTGTTGATACGTCATGTTACTGGAACATTAAATAATCATGTTGCTTGCTCAAAAGAGCAAATATGTATTTTTACATTGAAATCAAGGTCAAGAAACTTTTTTTGCTTTGCGATTATATTGACTCGGATTCTATACATTTAGTCGGAAACTTTATACCTAGAAAGGAGCAAATAGTTTAAACGTCTATGAAGGCAGTAGCGATTCATAGATTAAGAGTATAGGTAATGTGATAATAATTGAAAAAATAAAGTAGTTTACTGTATAAACATAATTATTCTTTCAAGCTTTCTTTAAGGCGACTTGTATATTTTCAGATTCAAATACAGAAGATTGACATAGAACTTCTCTAGTGGTCTTGGAGTTACAACACTGAGCAGTACCTAGAACACAAACTAAATAAATCTTAGAACCTTTTGGTTCTGAAGTTTTGAAGGTTCTCCATTAATTGAGCAAAACGATAGCCAATTAATTTAAACATTTTCTTTTCAACCCAAGTTTGTTTCTACGTTTATGGAGTTGGCTAGTTCTGAAGTGAGTTTCCATTCAACACACTGTTTCTTTCAAGGATGCTTTGGGGGAGGGTGGGGCATTTGTCCCTCGGGAGGTTTTCAACTGCTCCCCCGAAATAATTAGTCTCAGCACTTGTATTACTCATACTCATTACTGAAATACACAAATTATACTACATTCTACAAACATTGTTCATGTTAGTTTGAGGTTAACTAAGGAAGTACCACGTATTGTTAGGTAAAATTAGTATTATTATATATTTTAGTACATTGGAGTCGATATACATTGTTTATAAATTTTGTGAACCCCACCCCTCCACGAGCACCCAAATAAACTCTTCTGGAAGAAACACTGATTGAACAGTACCTTCCTACTTTAATCTCCACCTAATTTTTTAATTAATTTCTTCATTGCTATAAGTTTTCAGAATCGTAAGAATTGAGATGTCTCGTTATGGCTTCTGATTGTGTTCCTCATATTTTATCTTCTTCAAATACAGCACTAAGGGCTAGTTCAATTAAATCTCACTTTGGTACCTTAGCAACGTAATCATGCAAAATGTGATAACAACTTGCCACTTTCAAAGAAAATAGATCTTTGTATGAGAAGTAAATCCTAATATAGAACGACACTGGAGAAGGCTTTGTGCAAGGGTATGACGCCATTACACAATTTGGCCGCTGCAATTGTCTTGCACAATTGTCTCCATTAAAATGCTAATAACACAAAAATCAAGTATTTAGTTTAAAAAAATGAATCTTACTAGAAATGTTTAAAATATTTTAAAAATTTCCTTTCAACATTCTAATTGTAATCAAATGAATAGTTTTCATATTATTATGTACAGTAGCTTCCAGAGGTTACTCGCTCAAGTGTTTCCACTACATTAAAATAACGACAACACGGAAACTAGCTTTTTCAATTTACAAGACATACCTAAATAGAATTTTAAATATATTTTATGAGAATGCAATTGGCCAAAACGGTATTCTTTTCATATTATCTTAAGTGTATCCGTAGGACAATGACGTCATATTCCCAAACAACCTTCCAATGAGATTGTCTAGGAAGGTTTACTTTTCTCCCACGGATCAGCTTCATTGAAAATTGCATTTGGATTTGGAAACTTTTTTATGCCTTTTAGGGTCAGTTCTACAATCGACAGCTAAGCTTCCTGTCAGGGTTAAGTTGAGGCCAAGTCTCATTTTGTAAACTGTCATTGGCCAAAATATGACTTGGCCTCACCTTAGCCTTTGCCAGAAGCTTAGCCGTTGATTATAGAACTGACCCTTAGGCATTTTTGGTTCGGGACGATTATATGCGTCACATTTTGCATGATCAGGTTGCTAAGCTACATCACTTAAGGATTTGTCTGACATCAGATACTGTATTATTGTTATAGTTACAGTCTATAATATTAAATTCATGCTTTTATAAATATTTTTCCTCTGTTTTTGAATGATTCTGATACAGAAGATTCATTCAGTTAAGATGGGACTATTTGACCTTGGTTTTATTCCATCCCAGATGTGCATGCCACCACCATTGTAAGATGACATGGGCTAGTATGGAATTGGTGTGGCTAGAGTGTGATGTTTCTAAGTTCCTGCTATGTGGCATCGAAAGTTACTGATATGTGACAGCAGTACGTAGTTGCACTTTCCGAAGAAAAGTATAGCATCTCAAGAATAGTGCACAGGTGTAAAAGAAAAGGACTAACCATCAGCAAGGCAAGTGTGTGGTTCACACGACAGCATACGAATGGATTCCCCCGGAAGTGTTTGTCAGAAAAATGTAGGGAGGCAACGGTTATAGCCAGTCCGGACCACCGAGGTAGTGCAAAACGTTAGGCAGGTGTGATGAAAGAAAACCAACAAACGCAGCGCAACCTCGCCACCCACATAGGTATATTCCAATTCAGAGTATGGCACATCATTCACTAACCTTTGTCATTAGAACTCCGTTATAAAGAACGAGAACACACCTTGCAGGTATGTCATATCAAGGAACGGGTCACGAACGACAAACAATTATACGATCGCTATCTTGCGAGGAATAAATGGCAGTGAGTGGTATTCTAAATGAAGCCGTCCTCTACCTGGATGGAACAAACAAACTATCGTGCAGTTTTCTGCAGACCAAAAGCACAAAAGTCATCTTCGAAATTCGTCCAACAAGATCGGGAAATGTTTTCGTAAGGATTTATAGTAGTGGCCAGTTTCTGTGTCCGTAGCAACCTTTGATTTTCCGAGTAGGAAAAGTGCAGATATCAATGAGCAGTACTACCAGAAAAATGTCATGGACCACATTTACGATGAGGACATTCCTCGTTTGTAAGGTCCAAAGCAATATAACGTCTAGGTGCAGATGGATTAGGCGTCCAGCCATACTGCTTGAGCTTCTATCATCTACCACAGCATAAAGTAAGCTGAGATGGGCATCCGTGTCATCTCGTTTTTTATCTGTCTCAGTCAAGTCCCTGAATGCATCCGCTATGACATATCAATTACATCTGATCTAAAGCTGCGCCCCGTTATGTAGAAGAAAAGAAAATGGGAAGAGGTTGCGGTTGATATCTGGAAGTATTTTGGTCTCTCGCTGGCATGTTTGAAATGGGAACAGTGCGTTTGTGCCAGACGTTAACATAACAAACCCTTGTGTTCCCACAGATAGTACTAGAAGTGAAAATATAAGATACATCATCCTCTTAACGAAGTTAATGAAATATGAAGCAGAAATGGAATTCCCGAAATAATAAAATTCTACAATATACAGACTGTGATACTGAGATGGTGCAAGTGCACTACACGCAAGAAATCGCGGTCACAAAAATATCTTAACTAAAACTGCCGATTCTGATGTTGCTATCGCAGTGGCTTTATCTTTTGGACAAGAAGAATTATAATTGAAGATCTAAATTACAAAACATCCCAAGTTCGTCCATCTTTTCGTATGTTTTCTTTTTTTTTATTTGTCGGCGTCTATGTTCAAATGGCTATCCACTTCCATAATATCATATCCTAACTCCAACTCAAAACCTTTTTTTAATACAAAACAATTTCAGCTGAATGCTTGAACTGTTTTTTGTTCCCCCAGAAAACAAAATACTCCGGTGGACTTGGGGTGTTTTGCAATTCATGTCTTCAATTCTGGATTCAATATGGGACTGACAGAAATAAGGAATACCTTCCTACTGATGAGATCGCAACAAGCCTCGGGAAACCTTGGACAAAAGTGCACCTCTTTTAGCATGCATTCACAGGACGTGATACAGTGTATGCAATCAGTGGTCGTGGCGGGAAGACTAATTGTCTTGTTTAGCAAGCATTTCCTGAAATTACCGATATATTCATGAAGCTTTCCTATAATCCTGTTGAAATTTCACCTGAAGATTTTGCAGCTTTTCGACGGTACTCCGTAATCTTGTACGATTGTTCCAGTTCTATATTAAATGTCAACGATTGTCGACGAATGTTAATGACGAAAATAATTGCTCTTATGAAGGAATACGACGTACGCAGTCAGCCTTATTTCATCATTGCCTGCGGGCTGTTCTGCAAGTCGGGTATTACTTGTCTTAAGCCCACAAAAAGTGCCTACGATACCAGAGATCTGCAAATGGAACATGTTTATTATCTTCTCCGATTCATACTTCCAGATATTGCTGTGCACGATAGAAGACTCATCCGCTTTGTTTGTAAGACTACCTCACGAAGAACGGTAGTTCTTTGAGTGAAGCAAAGAAAGGAGTATGTCAGTGACACTCACATATATACAGCTAATTTTGTATCTAGCGAATTATGGGTCCGTTTTTGATGCTTGAAGTTGCATTTGAAAGCTCTTTACTATACTAAGAAACAGAAAAAAATGGATCGGTAGGACCTCCCTGGGGCCCCAAGGACGGTTCGAAAAATATCAAATTGCACATTTCTGGTGATAGCACTTACCACAGACCATATAGGCGAACAAAACTTGCTTAATCGTAATCTACGCTTCAATACCCTACAAACGGTGTATCCCACGTCAAAATCGGTGAAGGGGTTCAAAAGTTATGACCTTTTTAGTCCAATCACAAAATTTTCACAAATGATAGAAAAAGACCTCTGTCATTCTGTCTGACTTTTTGCTTTAGCAAAAAATGGTTGGTACAGGTAGATTTTGGGGGTCAATTGCGCGTCTCGTAGAGAGACAAATTGATGTTTATTTTTTGATAGGAGTTATCTTTTTTGAGGTACGGTGTCTACCATGGTCCGAAATCGACCTTCCGTATAAAAAATAAGTAATATAAGTACAAGAACCCCTTGTGGGTAAAAGAAGAGTGACGCAAAAATTCTATTCACAAAAGAAGTAATACCCATTTTGCGAGTGAGTTTCTTTGTATCACTATGAGGGAAGGGATGATACTAAGTCTCTAAATGCTATTAAGTTTATTACAAAGGAAACAATTCCGCCATAGTGATACAAAGAAAGTCACTCGCAAAATGGATATCGCTTTTGTGAGTAGAATTCTTGCGTCACTCTTCTCATTACCACGAAGGGGTTCTTGTACTGATCCTACATTCAGCAAATGTGATAAATCTGGACTACTATGTTCTTTTCAAGTTGCTGCGGTGGACAGTATGATCGAGAAAATAATTATTTTATGAATTATTTTATGGAAGGTTTCATTCAGTTTATTTTTTTATAATAGATTTGTTTGACTGGCAAAAGAAGCTTTCTATAGTTTGACAGAGTACACATCTAAAATGATAGGTTTTACTGTTATATTATTACCCTTTATGTTTATCATCTACATTTTCACTGCAATTCTTTTATAATTTTTTTATCGTGTTTTCTGCATATTACAAATACTCTTCTTTTGCCAATGCTGTGAATGTCAATAGTGCTAGTATCAATTTGTTCAATGAGTATTTTTATTCCAAATGAAAAAAAGGGCTAACTGCCGACCTCGGTGGTCATGTAGCCTAGGGATTTGGGACACCGTCCAAGAGACCGTGGGTTCAAGTCCCGCCTGGTGTTTTTTTTGTAAAGATGAGCAGAAGTTTTTACTTATTAAAACAACGCATACAAAATAAAGCTTAACTAAGTTTCGTTAAAGTTCCCTGAAAACTTGCCTAAAAATATACCTACGGAGGCACCTAAGATAATATGAATAGCATAGATTTTTTGACAATTTTATTCTCATTACATGGATTTAAATTTATATTTATATAATGTATTGAATTTTTTAAACCATGTATTTATTGACATTTTAATGTAGCGCAAACAGTTGTGGGAGTCACCTGTGGGAGCTACTTTACATAATAATATGAAAACTATTCGTTTTAGGAGAATTAGATTTCTCAAAAGAGATGTTTAAAATATTTTAAAAACTCTTATATGATTAGTTTCTTTTCGAAAATGCTGTTTTCGTGTTATTAGCATTTTAATGCAGCCTACACATTTCCACCAGACAATTGCAGCGGCCATTTTGCGCAATTAGGACATACATTTAAACAAAATCCCCTCTAGTGTGGTTCTGTATCTGCATTTACTTCTCACACACAGATCTACGTTCCCAGAAAGTGGCATATTGGTATCACGTTTTGCATTATTCATCCTAATTTTGGAGCTAAGCTTCTAGACTGCCTGTTATAGAAACGAGAACTAAGTTGTTTAAATGTTTGACAAATAATACAATATTTTAGTTATATTTTAACGTAAAACATTAAATCATAAGAAACGCACATTTTGGGAATTACGTAACTTTGTGAGATGACCGAACATATAAACAACTGTTTGAAACTGCTATGATCTAAAAAAAATCAGATTTCCTATCCGACTAAAAATGTTATTCTTACAGAGCAATCTCAAAATTTTATACAAAATATCAGTGGTGACCCTATGCAAAATGTGATTTAATAAAAATTTATGCAAAATGTGTCCCTTACCTAGTTAATAACATGAATAAAATTTATGAGATATGTTACGCTGAACACATCTGAAAAAGCTGGTAAATTGCATTTACCTTTCATTTTAATTTTATTTAATTTTATTCACCAATAAATACGATTAAGAGCATCAAATGAGAAGATTGGATATATCAATTATTTCATGCCACTTTATATTAAAACACTGTTGAGGAACACGTTTTACGAACTTAATGCTGTGATTTCAATATAAAAAGAAAATAAGCAAACAAATAAATTAATTAAATTTAGGTTCCGAATTCCTTTGCAAAGGTAGACAGATATACGATGTCCGATGTATCTGCTTCGCAAAACAATCATTCAAAATAATTCTCTGGAAACGTGAGTATCTAGTAACTGATAATCTGGTTCATGGTTTGAGATCGAAGTGGCCTCTCTGGACAATCCCTCGAAGACTCACCTTTTCATAAACCCAATCTCTATGTCTATGGCTTGTCTCTGTTTATTCATCACGAAAGGTTTACTTATATCGGAAAAGTTTCAGCTTGTATTTTAATTCTCTGAATGACTCACAACGTGCACAAATGTTTCCAAATATTCATGAATCACAAATGTAACATTGATTAGCACATTAAAGATTGAACTGACTTTTTCGTCGATTTTATCACGGTAGAAGAAGTACTAAGATGATAGTATTCAGGGTACCATTCTTTTGGCAGGACTGAGGAGAAAGCACGGAAAACTCGGAAACATTGACGTGCACGAGACTCGAAGTTGCGTCACATTTTCAGTTATTAGAACGCAACAACCTAACCGCTGAACCACAGGAACTGGGTATATATATGAAAGAGTTGAACAATCTATTAGTCATGAAAAATCGGACTAGAATTTATATTCCTCTTTCTCTGAACTAAATTCAGCTCAATTACGTAAAATAATATCTTGCATTTATCACAAAAGTCACTATTTAAGCTCCTGTCTCACAAATCCAGATCTCGACAACGAGTACTTTGACGGCTTTACATAACTACGTACAAACAACGTTCTATTAACGTATATCTCCTTTTTCTTTACATTACTCATTTATTTATTTTTAAACGCTAATGAACCAAAGCTTACACTAACGTAACACACAGATACATTTTGTTGAATGAAACAAAGCCTGAATTTTGTCTCTGTGAATTTATACATGGTTCCCTCCTTTTAAACTGCAACCTCCCATTTCTTGTAACTTCATCCATCACTCGGTGACAGGATGTAAAAAGGAGATTCAAAGCATGTTTGAAAAGCCTAAAACGAGTGAACCAGAGAATTTAGCTGCTCTACACAGCGTCGGAGAGTGAGAAAACTCCTCGCAACGCTTTCTGGTGTTTTGGTTTTCAGAAAGTCAACTCCTCCGTTGTTTTACATTCCACTCCCATTTCACGTTTCTGCGAGGAATGAAAAAGAAATTGCCAGAAAAAGTCATCTCTCCCATCCTCCTTATTCCTGTCATCTATTTCTCTTCCTCTCCTCTTCTGTTAGAAACTTTGAATATAAAAGAAGAATCTTCAAAAAAGGTTAGCTCTTTCCAGAATATAAACATAGTTAAGATCTTTTAGCTTTCTATACTGCTAAATAGCAGTAGATAAACTGCCCTTTTAAGGTTGAATTTGAGCATTGAAAGATGAAACCAACTGTTTTTAGGTACAACAAATCCTTTGTGATCTTCTGCCCCGTGAGACCAAGTCTGTTGAATTGCTCGTTCTATCCGTGTCTGGTGACACAAAGAATATTTTGTGCCTAGTCATGTTGGGAATGATTCAGATTCCTACTGGTGTTTAGAGCGTTTTGATACTTTTCCAATTCCTTTTAAGTCAGGTCAACATACATATGTTTGAAATATTCAATGCATTATGGCATATGTTAATGCTGCAACAAACTAAGATAGATGCCAAAATATTGGGATAAAATATATTATTGCGCTATTTAGCTTCACAATTTGGTTCGATCGTTACCCACTGAATTAAATATCTAATACTGAATTTATAGATACTGCTCCTACGGTGATCTGGTAAGAACATGTTCGACCTGCACATCATATATGACGTCATATTGAATTTTAGACCGCAATTTGATTTACCAGCAACTTACGCATAATATATAAAACTGCTCATCAAAATACGAATTTACGGGTACAAATTTGGACAACAGATTGAATAGTAGATTCATACGTCCTGTCGAATCTATATTTTAAGAAAAATAGAGGATTCCATAAAGAAACTGAAGCTTAAAAATCTCACGAATCAGACTACATTCTTTCCTATGCCGTGAAAGGCTGCAATTAAATTCTAGAATTACCCCTACTTTTCAGTTTTAAATTATCATTTAGAACTTAATATTTCCAGATTAATTAAATTT
Source organism: Lepisma saccharinum (assembly GCA_022664845.1). Classification (NCBI taxonomy): domain Eukaryota; kingdom Metazoa; phylum Arthropoda; class Insecta; order Zygentoma; family Lepismatidae; genus Lepisma; species Lepisma saccharinum. The sequence goes on from JAGDQP010001070.1 coordinate 106,777, forward strand.
TGTACCCACATTATAAAGTAAAATTCTGAAAAGTAAAGTACGCAACTATAGACCCATTATCGTTTCTTCCTTATCTAAAGTCGGTGGCTTCATACCATATAGGGAAGCCATGCAATTGCATGACCACATCTTGGATGGGTGTGTCCGTAGGGTGAGCACCAAGGCATCTAACCTAGCACCATATATTTAAAAGGCACGCAATTGTGCCCAAAGTTTCACTCACATTACTGGATGATTACACCTACTATTCGACACATAAACGCTGATTTGTAAACTAATTTCAAGAATGAGGATGTTATACTACAATGTATCTGGTGGGACAAAATATAAAATTCTCATTTCTTCAAACATTATACATTTATGTCAGGAGAAACTGCGGTAGAAATTTGAACGTTGGTATTTGAGTTTTAAATGAGTTCCAGATTTGCAATCATGCTCGTGCTCGCTTTAGAAATTCATGTGATGAATGGTTCTGAAAAAGAAATATTCCTTATTATCATCAGAATTACGATTTTACTTCTGTAATGATAGTTGAAATGCTTAAGCATTAACATATCCATACAGCAATGTAACAGTTTCACACACACACATAGAAAGGTGGTAACGTTTTTTCCAAAAGCTTGGTTGCATAATGGAATGAAAAAGATAGAGTGAAAATGAGGAACAGCCATGTTGCCAACTGAACACTGGATATAAGATAAATCCGCTTACAAAGATATTTCGGGATCTACTTTACGTATTCATATCTTTCTTGGACACTTTGGTGGTAATATAACATTTACCAAAGCACACACGCTCATTATTCACCCACAATTTGCAAATTTAAACCTTCTTTCAAACTCAAATATAAACGTTGAAATTTCTACCTTCCTTTTCCGTAACATGAATGTATAATGTAATAAATTAAAAAAATAAATTTATATCTCATCTCCCACCAGAGATAAAAATTTCCAATATTCATATCATAGCGCGCACGAGTATGTTTCACTCCAATTTGTACAAAATGTGTAGCTCCCTTCAAATTCAAATATATAAGTTAATTAACTATAAATATCTAAGTCTGTTAACGCAAATTTTGGTATACGCCGTAATACAAAAAATGGCTGCCATTAATTAATAGATTGGTATAAAACTAAATTAATACTCGTTCTGAACTATTCTTATAGAAGGGATATAAATATCTTTTAAAAAAATATACATTTTTTAAAGGAACCTAGCAACCAAACTGGACGATTTCACATGGAATGACCCCAAGGATCTTGTGCGAAGTGCTTGAAACAGTATATCTCCTGTATTATCACAATATTCATTTGGGAGCGCACACTCTATTCTTGGGTGCCCTGCAAGAATAATTTTACTTTGATTCACTGTTTTTCCTTTTTATCAGGAGTTTGAAAATGAGACTTATTCACGTAATATTAGTGAAATATTCGTTGAGTATTAATTTCATTTTATGGCCTTTAGGCATTTTAGGCTTAGGCCAGGATACTGTGGAGGAGAGGTTGTTCGAAAGTAGTTGGACAGGGCGTAGTTTTATAGGTACCATCCCGCTATTTTCCTAGTGTGGCAGAAAAAAACTGGAAAAACCTGAGCCAGGATTAACGACTGCTAGTATTGATCGAAGAACCTTCCAAATTCTAAGCCAACGCTCTGCTAACTGAGCAATGGCCCCTCGGTTGTAACCTTCGTGTTAAACAAACCAAACACATAAGCTTTGGTTATTCATGTATGTTACAAAACAGGCTTAGAACAGTGATAGAACGTTTATATTATAATTAGACAAACTATATCAGAGTATGTTTATTTAAACTTCTCCAACATTGCGTTGTAATACAGGTTAGGATTGATAGATTAACAACCAATTAATTTGATACTTTGCAACTTCCTTCGGTTTACTCTTACATAGATATGTGCAATTTCATTGCAACGAATTCATTTTCTCAGATTTCAGTAAATTTTTATATTTGTTCTGACATTGTATTACCTTAAATATGACACGAAAATTTTAAGTATTCTCTTTAAAACTACGTTAAGGAGAAATACTGATGATAGAGGACAATGAATCGAAGAAACCAATCCTTCAACAATGTCATTAATCAGGGTATGTAATCAATTTAAATTCGTTGTTGGGAATGGGTGTTGAAGTTCAACTGTATACCTTGAATTGTCTCCGTACATCAGCTTAACAATCGAAATTCCCTAAATGCCTCACATAACAACGGGAAATTGCTTTTGTGCACGAAAGACTTGAAATGCAAGCAATGCGACAGAAATTGTGTTGTCTACGTGTCTCACATATTGCTTCAGACCGCGTTAATCTTTCTCCTATTGGTATATTAATAGTATGTCAACACTAACCTCTACATTACTTCCAGAATAACTAACGTTATTTTCCGCTACATACTAGGGCGTCAATCTTATCAAGGCTGCAGGAGTAAAATTTTCAGAGAAATGAATAGCGGGAAAATGGTCAGAGAAAGCGTTCTAGCATTCGTCCTCTGCTATAATGTTAAAATATTAAGTGAGTGAAGGTCAGAAACTGTTTAAGATACTTTGAAAGTATTTATTATTTTACGTACGGTTGAACTGTAAAAAGAAAGAAAGTGGCTATCCCAACTAGAAGTGCCGTTAGTTCCTTGTGTAATGTTAAAAAATTGAATCGACCCAACGGAGAGAAAGATAAAAGTTTAAGAAAGACAGCTAATGTTGAGATTAGCTTCATCTCTGTTGTGATACTGTGCGCGAATAACACTATAGAACAGTGGAAAATTTATACAAGACAATTGAGAATGGTATTCTGTTAGTGCACGTATTATTAAATACAGAACGTTGAAGTAAATACCCAAACAACGCAACATTAAAAAAATCTGCATGTGATGCACAGAACAACCGTTGTATTTGTAATACTATGGTTTAACATAATACTATTCATAAGGAATATATTTGGATTGTTGTGAAATTTATCATAATTATTGAAGATTAATAATTACCGATTGTACCAAATATGATACTAATGCATTACCTAACAACCTAACTTCTAAATAGTTACCGTGTAATTTTTCCTACTGGCAAAACGAAAAACTGTTTTTGCCTGTCTTTTCATCCGTGATGTAGCTATCCAACAATTTGAAAGATTACCTCAGATCACCTTATTCCCAAATCTGTAAGATAAAACTACAAACAATGTGAGCTAAAATTTTTGTACATTGCAGTAAAATTTAATAAAAACCGAATAGAAACTTAGAACATTTCACCATGTTGTCTATACATGCGTATCTTTTAATATTAATTTCCTCCAATAAATAATTTAAATACATATGTTTCTAGAAGGAAAGTCGCGGCCTTAGCATTACACTACACATTTATTATATAGAAAGATTATGGTCTTCCGATATGATGATACCACAAACACTCTACGTAGCAGGAATTGTAGTAGCGTTTCGACCACATTTTTTTTAATGAAGGAACTTCAAGCGTATGTTGACTCCTCGAAATACTACGTTTCACTATTTTGCCTGATACACTGAACTCTTGCTTTCACTACAATTTACCATTTGCTACGTAAAACGCATGCTACTCAAAATATTTAGTATATTTCCACAGGCTACCGATGCTTGGTGGTAGACAACCATGTCGTATTCCATCTCAGCATATCCAGGCTTCGTTCTAGGTGAAATTCATACTAACATGTATAATCAATTCATTGTTCTCTCAGAACACACAAAACAAAAGCCAAACCACTTCAAAAGTAGTTATCACATCACAATAACTGATATCGTATTCATCAGTCGAAGTCCTTGATCTCCTAGGCAGGGGCAATGTTCCTATTAAAAAACAACTTTAACTTACAGGTACTTCGCTTTCTAATACGTGCCCATTATATCCCTATGCAGAAACAAACTGGGATAATCATATAGCAACCATCGGGAATGGTTTATAATCAGTATAAGATCCTAGCACATCAGGGACTTGATCAAACAATCGATCAGGTAAATTAGACCATCAAAATAGCAGCGCCTCACTACGTTCCTATTATATCTGTATCGAGAAGAATACTGCAAAATTCACAATCACTCACAAACCACAATCAGCTGCAAAACCGCACACGAAACTTATCAGCGAGTTAAAACAGTAATAACTTCCTCGTTGACTAAGCCCACCAGACCAATTATTAGAAAAACATATTAATTAACAGACAAAACACAACGCATATTACATCCTATAATCATTCATCATCTAAGCCCTCAAACTGGACGATGACAAAGGAAATACATTTACTAATAATTTTCAAGGTTTACTTGATACGTATATGCCTCCCAGCATGCTTGACTTTGTTAGCGATCATTCGGACCCGAGTACGGATAAATGTGCACCAGGGCATATAGTAGATTAGCCCCAACAGTCCGTTACCTTTTCCCACAACAAAAGATGAAATTTATCACTCGTTTGCCAGAAAACATAATATTACACCAGGTTTTGATAGTCACATACAAACTATTCAAGAAAACATCACTTGAACTCTTCACATTCTTAGCAGCATTAGATAACTTTATACTAAATAAGGATATATCTCAATTGGGTAGTAGTGTACGAGAAATGATTGTGTGAGAAAACATAGGCATAGCAGCTCCGCACAATCACTCTGTTACTACAACTTTATCACAGTCTGATATTGCAAGCACTTATCACAACATGAGAAGTTGTTAATGAGATTTGAAAAGAAGTTGATTTTAAAATTCTGAAGCGATTTGGAGAAGAATTTTGGAGAAGAAATGGGAATACAGTGGGACGGTACAGTGGGACGGTTCATCAGCTATTCATTGATTTTAAGAAAGCATATGATTCTATCAAAAGGGACAAGTTATACAGTATCCTGATACGATTTGTAATTCCGAAAAAATTGGTTCAACTAGTGAAGATGTGTCTCAGCGACCCCATAAGCAGAGTACGGATAGGTAATAATATGTCAGATAGTTTCAAGATTCGCAACGGATTGAAACAAGGCGATGCCTTGTCACCACTACTGTTTAACTTCGCGTTAGAATATGCGATTTTAAAAATTAAAGGGGACAAAAAGGGACTATCATTGAATGGTTTGAATCAACTGTTTGTATACGCGGATGATGTAGATTTAATAGGGGACGATATAGATGCACTACAAAGCAACACCGATGTCTTAGTCGAAGCGTGCGATGAGATAGGTCTACAGGTAAACATAGAGAAAACAAAATACATGATAACAAGCCGAAGCACAGGGAATGAAGGAATTAAAAACATAAGAATTAGGGATGAGGTAATAGAGAAAGTAAACAAATTTAAATACTTGGGAGCATACGTAACAAGCAAAAATGAGGTCACTGAAGAAATAAAAAGTCGCTTAGTATCGGGGAACGCATGTTTCTATTCAGTTCAAAAACTTCTAACATCGCGATTAATATCAAGGAAATTGAAATTAAAAATATACAGAACGGTTATTCTGCCGGTAATACTTTACGGTTGCGAAAGTTGGAGTACGACCCTAGCAGATGAGCATAAATTGCGTGTATTTGAAAATAAGGTTTTGAGAAAGATATATGGGCCGAAACGGGACGAGATGACTGGAGAGTGGAGGAGACTGCATAATGAAGAACTCCACGGACTGTACGATTCACCAGATGTTGTAAAAATAATGAAATCGAGACGACTAAGGTGGGCAGGGCATGTAGCTCGGATGGGGGAAAAACGAAGATTATATTCTATCCTGGTTGGAAGGCCCGATGGAAAGAGGCCATTGGGAAGACCGAGACGTCGTTGGGAGGACAATATTAGAAGAGATCTTCGAGAAGTAGGTGTTCGTGATGAAAACTGGCTTGATACTGCCCAGGATAGAATCCAATGGCGAACGTTTGTTACTGCGGCGATGAACTTGCGAGTTCCATAAGCCATAGAGTTAGTTAGTTAGTTAGAAGCGATTTGGAGTCAGTCCTTTTCACACTGTAATTGCTCCAAAACGTTTGGGAGGACATGTTTGCTTTTAAGCAAGGTTGGAAACTACTTGGAGCTGAATCTGAATCTTAGGGGGTGTGGATATCTTAGTTCCTGCACATATTACGAACAGCTGACAATTTTAGGTGTGGTATGGTGATGTGCATTATGATGGAGTATGATTACGACGCTGGGTATAAGACCTGCCGGTTCCGTCGAAAACATTTCAGTAGATGCTGTAATGTCTTACAATACCAATCGGGTTTCGCAGTGTGTCCGTTTTTGAGGTACTACACCAGTAAGATGCCAGATGAATCAGAAAAGGGAAAGCAGAACTTTGCGGGATGATAGGATCATTCTGAATATTTTATGTCGTTTGTAGGAAAGATGTTTGTATTCAATGGATGATTGCCTTTGCTGGTCATGAACAAATGCAGCTATGTCTTATTCGCTGTTAGAATTACAGCGCGAAAACCGGATTGTTGGAAAATGTCCATCATAACATAGTGATCACTTCTAAAAGATGACTGCATTTCTGATAGGACTATCGATAATTGTCTACAACCCCGAAACGCACAATCTTCACGTTAACATTGCAGTACTAGGTCATCCACTTTAGCTGGGGTTCTCATTTGACAATACTTCATGCTGTGTCAAACGCCCGACACCATTTCACTACGTACTGCCGGAACATAATACTTTCACAATACACTTCAATGTTCTCTATGAATGTGGGTAGACGACACATATTTTGCCCACAGAAAGAGATTCACACCCCTTAACTCTTTGTCTAATTCTCCACTAACGTGCTACCATTTTGCACAGTTACTGCAATTTGTACAATTTCTAATCAATTTCATATAACCACAACGATTGAAGCTAATAACGAATCATTTCCAGTTTCGATTACCAAAGAACCTTTGAGTCGGAGTCATTCTCGACAGAACTTTTATCATAATTAAATGGTAATCGAGGTTTAATAACCCTTAAGCTGAGCTGTGAAACAATATACCTCTGCGCGTATATCTGTAAAATCTGCGCGTCCAAGATAATTTATTCCTGAACTATTAATTACAAGCTGAGTCTAAATTACTGAGAAATGTGAGGGAATGCACAAATAAAACTGTTTAAATATTTTACCCTTTACTTCTCTCTCTCTCCTTCCTTTTAACATTTTCAGTCCATAACAAATAGAGGAAACAAAACCAGGACAGCAATTACACAAGTAATACCTTCTAGGTAATTGCCACCAGATACAAGTCAACCATCTCTCGCTTTTAAACCTAGTTAATATACAATTTTGAACGAAATTTACAAACTATTCCAACAATTCTCTGCTTGGATTTACTACATAATAGAAGCTACGTTCAGTAAATATATTATCCCGCAAATGGTTTCAGCACTCGAAAGTTTAAAATCTGTATGCAAATACACTTTTAACTGCGGGATAATAAAACCGGATTTATAACGTAAACCACTTCAAATAGCCATTGTTGTAGAGTGTTTTCAACTCAACATACAAAGAGAGAAACTCTTCTATTCATGTAATATGGGATATTAGATTTTCCTAATTAGTAAAGAACGAGCCATCAAACCATAATTCGATTGTACGTAATTAGTGCTTGGTTTCACACAAGGAAATAAATGGATTTGTAAGTTGTAACACCATAATATTAATGTTCCATGATCTTTCTGTTTTTAAAAAAATATATACTTTCAAATCCTAAATATTTTAGTTTTTCACTCGCCTATTGCTTCCTCTGTCTTACTAATGATTTTCAAATGGTTTTTAAACCATATTGATAAAAGTTTCATACCGACCTGAGTTTCTCTAGCCATTCAGATCGGAATATATATTCTTGAATTTTTACCACTCCTTTATGACTTTTTTTTTTTCAATTAACGTTTCATCGGCTTCTTATTTTCCAGTGAGCTCCAACCTTTGCACACTTGCATGTGTCGAACTACAGCATACAAATACATTAATAGTAGTTTTCAATTTAACGACCTAAATAGTAGGAGTTTCCTTCACAAAATTTCTTGATATCACTACAAACGATTGGCAGATCCGTAACCCTCTTCATCTTCCTGCTTCTTTGCTACTCCCCAACACATCAGAAACACAACACCAGAAACAGCTCTTTAATAGAAGCTTATAGAAAGTACATTACAAGATATTAAGAGCCTTCCTCGGGCCCGCACCCTCGTTTTAACGTTTTTGTAAACGTTTCAACAACTAAGAGCACTATGAAAAATGTAAGTGCATAGCCACTAGAGATCTTGTCCATTGATGAGTGATACGTTTTTAAAGATTATGACGTTATTACTTAATTGAAGTCTCAGTACTCATCAATCAACAAGACTTCGAGATCACTGTCTATTGTATTTCATAGTAATTTGTAAGTTATAGTGCGCTATGCGCTTACATTTATGATAGTGCACTTACAAGGGAACTCGTTTTGCTGATCAGCGAGTTTTGACTTCGGACATGTTTGTTGACCTTAGTTGAATAATATAGATAGCGAAAATAAATCGCATAGACTCGCAATTCGTCATATATTTGTGTCCCGAATAAGTCGAGTCGTGTAATTTGAGCGACTTTTAAGCAATAAAATCAACCCTCCAAGTGAAACTTTATATTAACTAAATGAGTTATCAGATGCATTTCCTTAGGTACGTTTACGTGTAGAACACACATTTTACCATGACAATGTTCGCAAATTCAATGCTTTTAATACGAACTCCAGTTTATGATCAAAAATGAACAAAATTCCATAGAAAGTGATGCCGCAAAGGAACAAGAATACAGCTGTGGGAAAGGGGATGGTGAAATTTGTGTTCTACACTTAAACGTACCTACGGAATGCATCTGATAACTCATTTAGTTAATATAAAGTGTCACCTTAAAATTACACGACTCTACTTATTCGCGACACAAATATATGACAGAGTGTGAGTATATGCGTGTTATTTTCGCTATCTATATGCTTCAAATAAGGTCAACAAACATGTCCGAAGTCAAAACGCGCTGAAAAGCAAAAAGAGTTCCGTTACTAGTTTTTTTTAAATAATTTGAAACAAAATTAAAAATGTGAGGGTTGGAACGAGGTGGTCTCTTAAACACCCCAAGATAGATAAGAGAAATATTAAACTTTCTCAAGAACTATTATTTTTTGTCTAACCTGCACTGATAAGAATCAAACAATTTCTTCAACTACTAAATTGAAAATAAAATCATGAGGCCCAGCTAACAAATACTCGTAATTACTTTGACTTCATGCTGAGAGCAGCATGATTTTATATGAGTTTTCAAAAATACATTTTTTAAATATACTCTACTTTTCAGTGGTTTTAAACAACACTTATATTTGTTTTGTAAAGATTTCGATATTTAAATTTCTTGCACTCCAAAATGAGGACGGTTATACTATAGAACAATGCTTTCTGGATTAATTCCTTCTGAAATTTCAATTCAAACTGCATCGTAACCTTGGGGATTGTTCAAAGAGTTAAGTAAAACCATGATTAATTAAACTTGATTCTCCATGGTAGATGCTCGTCTTATTAATATGCATAACTTACGTGGTATTTTCGGCACAATTCTACCACTGATTTTCATGAGTAGTTATGTATCCGTGTACATAACTATAATAATTTTTAAATGAAAAACGGTTTCATGCACATGACTTACATTCAAGTATTCGCGCAGTGTTGATAGTTTTACGGTTTCTCTCCTTTTTTCAAAGCGAATTTAACATTTACTATGTGGATATGAATTGGCAGTATTGGAGCTACGTCATTGGACAGATCCAAAGAATTTCGCAAGAGAAAGACTCTTCCTGTTTGGGAACAACTTTTCCTATTCTTTCTTCGGAATATCTTGTGAATTGATTAGAAAGTGGTTCATTTTTAGGCTCGAAACATTCCTTTGTTGTTTCCCTACAGTCATGTTTAAACATTGCTCTGGTTTCACCTAATTTGATCTTTACCTTGTTGATAGTGGTATGTTTTTTTCTTTCTTGTGCTATTTGTTACGTTATCAAAGAGAAAATTTCTTCCAGTAGGGACAGATACGTCAACGTAAGTTTAATGTTTTTCATTAGTCTTAGTTTTCTACACGTATTTGACAAAATAATGGAAATAATTGTGGGAGTTTGAATATTTTGTATTAACACGGTGTTGGTCCATCTTAGCACACAACACAGCTTGAATTCTGAACGGAATAAAATTATTCAAGTTCTGAATGGTGGTGAGTGGATTTTGAAGCCACACTGTAAAAAAATAGCTTTGCTGATTCAACACAATGAGGTGTCCCAGCGTGACTACCACTTTTTGTGTGTCAAATCAACACAACACACGGTGTGGATTTCTCGGTTAAAAATCGAGCGTCTTACTGACTTTTTTATTTTGTATACTTCAGCTATCAATTACATACGAATAACAATCTACCTTTGGCAAACATCGCAATTATAATATCAATTTAAACATACAACGCTCTTTCATATTGAGCAAATCTTTTTCTTCTATTTTCGATGGGAATTGGAATAAGCAACGTACGTAACAAAGTGACATAAAAATCTATATTTGTTAGAGTAGGCTTATGATGTAAAATAATTAGTGTTTGAAACGTCACCCAAAAACGAATTCTCTTTTTCGCTTTCGGATAAACCTCAAATGCCGGATAACAAATAATATTCTCTAAACTATATGCTGAAAAGTGACCTCTTAATATTCTATTCATAATAGTACAGTATTGGTGCCAAATTTGAGTCATTGCTACAACCCAGTATAACATGAAATAACATCTCAACCTTAGCATATACTATACATTTATTATCAACACAAGATCCTCGATGATACAATATCTCGTTATGAGGCCATGTATGATGAATCACCTGATATTCAACATTATATAACTGCGGATCATCCGAAACTTCCGCCAATTTACTCCATATCCCATTACATTATTTATTAGGATTAGCGCGTAGAATCGCTGGCTTATGTAGAGGATTCAACTGCTTTACGTAACGATATAAGATTCTGACAGACCACTGATGAATAGGCGTCTTTGCCACCGTAACATACGCCATTTTAATAAGCGCTTTATTAAGGTAAGGAAGCAAGTTTTTTCATTGAAGAGTATAAAGAAGCAGGGCCAATTCGGTTCGTCGACACGCTTCTTGAATAATTTGAGTAGAAAACTAATTAGTAAATTCACAGGTTAACTGCATCGTACGATGGAGTTTGAACGCTTCCCCGTGTATACGTACATCTTTTAGGTTCAGGCCACCATGCGATAGCGGTAGTTGACACGTTTTCTAGGAATTCGAAGTTTATAGTTGTGCCATAACAAGGAGCCAATACGTGTATCAATCGTAGCATATGTTTCTTGAGTGAACGGAAATAGTTGCAGAATGTGCGTACACTGACTCAAAATAAAGTTTCAAAAAACGTTTCAAATTTGTACTGTTGGAGGTTATTTGTTATTTTTTGCATGAATACCTGAGAGTTAAAGGCAATCGTTTTTTTTAATAGTTTTAGCCCACCAGATTCCAAAATACTTTAGGTATTCCGTAATATCAACAATTGGTCTTACTCTCGGACTCAAGCTATTGTCCGTCATCAAAATTTTTGTTTTGCTATGGTTTATGGCAATATTAGATACCTGAGCGAAACGTCGCAACATCTCTAAAATGTGTTGTATTTTCTGGACATTTTTTAATACCATATCGCGTCATCCACATATGCTATTGATTTTAGTACTACTTGATTCAGCTGGATACCAGTAATACCTTCTTTAACTACATGCAATAAGGCCATAAGTCCTACATTAAACAGATAGGACGTGGGTGGGACCCCACGTTCCATATTAAATTCCGTCAACAAGCGCTTATTGACTTGTAGCCGAATTGTTCGCACTGAAACGCATTAGACAATAATGTAAATAAATTGGCTGGTAAATTAATCCGGGTCAACACTTGCAACAAATAATTGATGTTTGGGGACGAGAAGACGTTAGAGAAATCCGTTGAGTATATAATGAATGGAGGTACAATCTTGAGCTGATAAACTCGAATCAAGTCACGTGAATGGGTTTCGTGTGAGTCAATCCACCCTGACTTTTTTTTCCATATCATATATGGTTGTAATCTAAACATAATTATCTTTGAGAGCAATTTGCAATCTAAATCTAACAATAAAATCAACCTTAAATTATCTGTTTTCTTAGAATTGCCTTTTTAAAAAATTAACAAACCTATAGCTTGCATAAAATCCATACAAAACAATCGAGACTGTAAAAATTGATTATATAGTGTCGTTAGCATGGAGATTAACAATTGTTTAAACTTTTGGTAGAAGCGCACTCCCAGACCATCAACGCCTTGAGAAGCCTCTACATTCATCTTTCCCAAAGCCAACTCGGTTTCATTTATAGTAAATGATTGCGCAAATAGTGAGTTTTGTTCATCCGTTAATAAAGGCCACTCTATATCACTATTCAAACAATTATTACTTTGGATTTGAGGTGATTTATAAAATTGTTTATATTGTTCTCGGATAGTTGAATATATTTTATTACCCGTTACTAGAACTCCGCTATCATCTAAAGCTATTGATGAATTGTCTTTTAGCTTGTTTTCTCTCAAGAATTGTATGGACACACATTGGCTGTTCATAAATACCCACTTGTTTAACTTTCGCCTTAACAATACGATCACTATTCAGTTGAATATGAATTCTTCGTATGTTACTTTGGATCTGTTTTAACTGTGGTAGATACTGACAATCACCTGGCCTAGAAGACCATAATAGTGATGAAGCGCTGATTTTGTGGGCTCATTTTGTTGATTACAAAGATAGATTGTCCCATATTTTACTTTAGCTTTAAAACTTATCCACTACCATAACAGGTTGGTAGTATATCTAGTCTGGGTAATATAATAATTCCACATATTAACAATTAACAGTTCATACTCCGGTTTTGTTATAATAGAAGAATTACAACGCCACACAGGCGATACATGAAAACGTGTTTCAATTTCACTTTTAATTTTCATTGTAAAACATTTATGATCAGAAAATGATAAACACTCTAAATGGACACTCTGTATATGTTCACGTAATTGTTCGCCCACATAAATTACATCAATGCGTGAGGCACCCTGAGCGTAATAATATGTGGCTGCTATATCCGAGGGATTCTGCTGCTCCCACACATAAACTAGTCGAAATTACTGTACAATTATTTTAAGGGTGGGACTAATGTTTGAGCCGGACGTGCTAACCTTTATATGCTTCGTAGCATTCATATCTCCCATAATAATATTATAGTTATATAATTTATGAATCTCGGGAGCTAGTACATTACTAAAAAATATTTCTATTTGATTATACATATGTGACCCACTAGGGCCATAACAACATATGAATGCTAAATTATTGATTGTCATCGAGATCATACGACCACTTGGGTGTAGTATCACATTTTTAAACACAAGGTCTTGACGGATAAACAGAGAAGTCCGTGTTTTCGTTTCACTGTCATAATTGAAAATTGTATTATAAAAGGGTATTACAAAGGGTTTCCCATTGAAAACTGGAGCAATCTTGTACTGCAGCGACATGGATAGTATGTTTGAATAAACACTGTCGAAAACTTTCTACCTCTTCCGTATTAAATGCATGGGCAATATTCATAGAACAAACACCCAACGAGGTTATAGACACGGACCACGCCGTTAGCCACCAGATCAAAAGTTTAACGAAAGTTCATTTTAATTTATTTGAAAAACAAACAATGAAAATAATAACACATACCTGCTGCCAGTATGCATCCAATGACTTACTATTTTTATTACGCCTTATTTTTGGTAGACTGTACTCTTCAGGACAATCTGTCCTCTTTATGTGATCTAGTTCTTCGAGATGTTTTCCCCCTTTTATTCTTGCCTTTTTTGCCAAATTAGATGTGGCAGCTAACACTTGTTGGGCATCCCTTTATAATTAAATTTACCAATTTTCACTCCTTTAGCATTAATGCACTCTGGATCTTCTACTGAGGAGTCTTCAGATGATATTTCACCAACACTAACACAAGAGGGCTAACTACAACACAGCTATTACTTTGACTAGAATTATCGGCTACCACGCTTAACAACTAAGCACGACAGATTCCAAACAGTTCATCGTCCTCATCCACTTCGATCTGAGCTTCCCTGTTTTGAGGGGAGCCAATCGGTATGTTATTCGTATCTTGTTGTTGAACACTATCCAAAGCCGTAATCAACTCTCTATCTTGTACTGGTTGAATCACGTTGTCTGAATCTAAATACATAATCAAAAGGTCACACTCTTGTACTATGTTTTCTGTTTGTTCTGCAGACGACGCGCACAGCTGATTACGCTGAGGGTCACGCGACTCTAACTTAGCTTCAGAACCTATGATAGGGTTTCCACTGTGTATTTCTTTATCTACTGATGGACGAGAAAAGGACGCATTCAATGTTGGGAAATTGTCTTTGTCTAGTGGGGGAAGTAACAATATGTTTTAAAATCGAGGCCGATTGACGGCCGCTCATTTGGGCAATATCTTCAGGAACACTAGACGGGTTGTGTCCTTAAATACGAGTTTGTAATATAAAGTTTTTTATAGTAAAAAATTCCGAATGTTACGTTCCACCTTTGACAAGTGCACTAATCTCTTCCCCGTATATAAGATATATGGGAACAAATGACCTGGGTACCGAATTTGTACTTTACGTGTTACTGTTCCATACGCACTAAACGTAGTCATTATCTGCTGATCCGCTAACTCCAACGGGGCTACCCACATAGACACAATCGTATTTTCAGGTCATTCAATTGATACCGGAGGAACAAATAGTTCATAGTCTGACGCATAAACTAATTTTCCTTGACACGTTTCTACAGTTCGTTTCACTATATCAAAATTCGTTACTCGGATGATTATTTTATAATATTGATCAGTTTTAATTGACTGTATTTCGTCTCCCACTAGACCGAAATCATGTCAAATTGTTTCATGAAAGTTTTCAAGACGTAATTTAACTGGTAATGTAGTCAAATATATTTGAAATGTGTCGTGTCTGGAAATATTCGTAAATTCTATACATGCCATAATACAACTAATAAGATATTATTACTATCACTTCCACTCTATCTCACCGCTACAGCTCAAACACAATCATTCAAGACAGAGCACTCTCGGTTCCCAAATTCGCGCTCTAAGCGATCGGCAGGAACTGACTTGGCTAAATCGTCAGATATAAAAGCTACTAGAAGCAAATTATATTTATTTATTTTATTATTTTTATTTTAGAACACAACATGAGAACCTAATTACAATGTTCCATATGTTATATTATAGTCACCACTACGAGTATAATCAGCATACATATTTTTATTTTACAATATTATGAATTTGTTTACGATTCATGTTATGAAAGTCAATTTCCTTAGCTCTTTTACTTATATCATTATAGGTTGCGCTCATTCTCCAAGTTGGCGACTTATGCATAATATTTGTTCGATGCTTTTGATAATAAAAGAATCCCGAATTTTCTGTTCTGGTTTTGATTGTTGATACATATATCTGAAAGTTAGAGAGCAGATTGATGCAATCTATTCTATCTGTAAACACTTTGTAAAAAAATCATTTCATGAAGAGTACGTCTGTTCCCAAGACGCATCATTTTAAAGTTTATGTATAATATATTTTTGGTATCAGTTCTCGGATAAACGTCTGTTTCTTTATATATCAGAAATCTTAGGAATTTTTCTTGAATTTTTTTCCAGCTTGTCTGAGCTATATGCAGTTACTTGGATTCCAGATAATGGTAGCGTATTCAATTGTTGATCTTACATATGTTTGAAATAGACGCATGAGAGTTTCTGTCTACTGAAATCCTTTCCCATTCTTATTATTAATCCCAGATTTCTATACGCTTCATTAACAACTTTGTCTACATGAACATCAAAAAGCAATTTGGAATAAAATATTTTACCTAGATCCTTTATAATTTTGGGGTATGGGAAATACGTGTTAATAATGTTATATTTAAAATGCACGCCTGTCCGACATCTTGTAAATGACATTACATTACATTTGTTGACATTAATTTCAAGTGAGTTATTGTTACACCATTTTACTATTTCATTTATGTCAAGTTGTATAATTTCACAATCATTCAACGAGTTAATAGAAGAGTAAATTTTTAGATGGTCCTCGAATAAAAGTTTATTAGGTGTACAGATTATCCTGCGATATTCCACCTTTGTAAACAACGTATTATTTACGATTATTTAAATAAGAATCAAATAACTTAACCAGAGCTGGAGAAAAGTTTAATTGCCTAAGTTTTTCTATGAGAATATTGTGATTTACTGTATCAAATGCCTTAGCGAAGTCGGTGTATATTACGTACACTTGCTGGCTCTGGTCTAAGGTTGATGTGTTGTGTAATCAGTAATGAGTCAAAGGTTCGTTTCAGCTGACCTGCCACTGAGGAAACCATTCTGAAATTTTGATATTGAAGGTCTAACATGAAAACTGATTTTTTTTTATAATATTGATCCAAATTCTTTGGCAAATATGCATAATATAGCAATTGACCTATGAATTTTATTTCAGATTTACTATTACTTTTTACGTATGGGACAAATTTTCGTTGTTTTCCATTTATCCGGAAACACATTACAGGTGATTATTAGATTAAAAATGATATAAAGTGATGACAATAAAGGTTATTCGCAGTCCTTCACTATATACTACGGAATGTCGTCAGGGCCTGTACTTCCTTTTGATTTTAACTTTTTTCAATAGGTGAGACTCAGTTTCTCTAATTTAATGAACAATATTTGAATGAAACGACTACACTATAAATTTAAACAGTGTAGGAGATCAACTATATGTTCCTGAACCCTAAAACAATCTAAGTTACTTGTACGACTTATCCCATGGTTTAATCAGTTCCTATTTTGTCAATTGGGAACCAGAATTCCCATTCATTGAGAATATTAAATTTCTAAGGAAACAAGTAATATGGGGACAACCAAACACTTGAGCAGCATTATTGCTTTTTTTATCGTAACAATATCGTAGCTGCGCTTGCATTAATAGAAATGGGACATATTCCCATTGAATGGGAGTTGTGATTTCTCATTGACCAATGAAAAAGTGATTAAATCGTGTCACAAGCCGTGAGAATAAATTTGTATTTGGGGTTCAGCAACATTTTTTTATCCCCTATAATGTTTGAAACTAGTGCTCTTTCTGTCTGACGATTTAGCCAAGTCAGTTCGTGTTCAATACACGAGTGGAGAGCTAAGTGCATGCTCCTGCGAAGGCAAAGGCCCAGTTGGGGACGTGAATGGAAACTTTGATGTTACAAACCTTTATTGAGTGTATTTTTTTCTTTTTCAGGTTTGATTGTTTTTTTATATAATTTCGCACTAGCTGACGAGAACGCAGTGATTTCAACTTTCAAGTGGCTTGTTACCAATAAGAAGTATGACAGCAACTAGTCAAGAAGGGCAAAGAAACAAATGTTTTCGCCAAAATATGTTACGCTTTGATTATTCTACTTATCCTAAAAACCAGATATTTTGGATTTGCAACATTGGCTTGTTAAGCTACTTAACGTATCTACAGATAACGTTGTGAGTCTTGAGGTGGATTCCTACACTAAATCGGAATATCTTAGAGTGCTTTGGTTGGTTTTAGCTGAGAAGTTAGGGAATAGTTGCAATCGGCAAGTGGTATTTCTTTCTGACAGCCAAACGTATATCATTTCGGTGCCCTTAGTAAATGAACAAACGACGGTCAGCACATTACATCCTTTACTTTTGGACGTGAGTGATCAACAAGTAGCCTTTTATATGCATTGATATGGAACAGTTGTAAAAGTTATACAGAAAATATATAGACACCCATGTCTCTGGCAAATGTACTCGGGAAAGCGCAAAGCGATTTTTGCAGAGTTACAAAAACAAGTTCCACTGATCTTACATATTTTTGGTTTCAGAGTATTAGATTTTCACGTTGAAAATGCAAATAAATGTTTTTGATGTGCACAAGAGGGGCATTTTGTAGCCGAATGTAAAGAAAAAAATGAACGTAAAAAATGAACAGGACATTCGTACGAAAGCCGCTTAACCATTTTAACAAAAATGAGTTTCATTTAAATATGACAAGTTTTCCAGTGTTAGGACGTTTAAGAAAAACAAATTCGATGCCAGAAGATTTGGACGCCATCCCTTCCAGCCAACAGATTGAAAACGCAAAGCAACATCCCGAAAGTCCCGGATGTATTTCATCCCAA
Organism: Lepisma saccharinum; assembly: GCA_022664845.1. NCBI lineage: Eukaryota > Metazoa > Arthropoda > Insecta > Zygentoma > Lepismatidae > Lepisma > Lepisma saccharinum. Next base: position 125,082 of record JAGDQP010001070.1, read on the forward strand.
CAGTTCGCCGGCGGGAAGAATGAAGAGCAGGTACCTGAGCAAGCTGCCGGTGCGCTTTCTGCTGCTGAAAAGGACGAGATAAGTTTTTTCGAAAGTATTTCTGAACCACTGGACCAACAATATACTGGAAACTAAAATGAACAATTTATTTTGGTTGTCAATGCAAACGAAAATCCGGAAGAGAAAATAGTGTTCCACACATATGAAGTTCAAAATAAACTCGACTCTTTTGAACAACTCATGGACTTCGGTGCCGGCCGGGTGGTCGATCGGTCTGCGGCGGTAGGCTATTGACTCAACGGTCCCGAGTTCGAGTCTCGGCAGGGGCATGGTGTGGATTTTAACACTTAACAGCTAGGAGCAAATCGTGACGGGCCGAAGTCCAAAGTTACTAAACTGACCCATATAAAAATAAAGTTTAACGTTTCATGGACTTCGAAGAAAAAGACAATAACATTTCTAGTCTTATTGCATCAAATAGTCAAGTTTTTTCTCGAGATAAAAAAAGCGAAATACTCGAGAAACATTACTTTCCGAATTAGTGACAACTAAGAAAAAGAAGCAACAGGATGAAGGTCAACAAGATACCAATGACGAGTCAACGACAATACAGTTTACGAGGCCGTTATGTGCTTACTCTTGAAGGATAAAGGGGGGAGGAAACGGAGCGAACAAGGTTTTTCAGTGATAGTTTATATCTGTAGGCGTTTCGTAGACACAGAAGAAATGCATGCAGCAGCTATGCTGTTCTCTAACATTGTCCCTAGTGTGCTCATGTTTTTCTTGTTTCTTCTCTCTGTTTGTGGAACAGAGATAGTAATATTTTGCGTGTTTGTTAAATAAAGCAAGTTTTTACTTTGCTACTGCAAAAATTTGTACAAGTTTTCCCCCACTAAATGTAAACATATACAAAAAATTTATACAAGATTTTGGTATATTTATCTTACATCTTTAAGACATTCAAAAGTGGATATTGATATTTATACTTACGATTATTTTAAAAATACAATCAAAGATACAGGTAAGGGGGTAGGGGTCTCAGGAAGGAAGGACTTACATATTTACAGTACCATCCCAGTGGTCGGATGCTCTCTTTTTGTTGTAACGAAGGTGTTTTTTCTAATATTTATGATTTCTCTAGTTTCCAGAATCGGCTTACAAGAGAACGTTTTTCACAAGAATTTTCTACATTTTTAGGTTATAAAAACATGCCTATTGTTTGAATAGGTGATACGAATTCATCAGCTTATCATAATGATAGTTTTCCAGGTAATAATTATAGTGATAGTCTAAATCAAATTATTAAAACTTTTGAGTTAATTGATTTACGGTCGTTTTTGAAGAACGACCAAAAGAGTTATACTATACAGGGTGTTCCGTAATTCCTATGACAGCGTTTGGGAGTTGAAACTAGACATCAAAGCAAACAAAAAACTGTATGGACACAGATCGCAAAGCGGCGTCCTTTACGAGTTATGGGCGTGGGAAATTTGGCGGCACGGAAATACCTTTGGGGAATACCTTGCTCAATTGCTCTGGAGTTTTGATTTTAATAATTTTTGATACAACGCATATGACTTCCTTTATGAAATTCCACGCCGCCTGTGTCACGGCCATTCGTCTTTGTGCTATAGCGTCTCAAATTCCGTGCCGCTAAATTTCCGCCGCTTTGCGATTTGTGTCCATATAGTTTTTTGTTTGTTTTGATGTCTACCTTCAACTCGCAAACGCTGTCATAGGGATTACAGAACACCCTGTATATACATCAAACAGTAAAAGCAGAATTTACGCAATTTATGTATCAAAACAATTGGAGGCTGGGATCAAAGATATTCAATTAATACAAACCTGTTTTTCTGATCATTTAACATTAATATGTAAACTTAAGATGACATCTATCATACACTACCAACCAACATCCGTGTGGAGATTTTCAAATAAGTGTTTAGAAAATGATGATTTTCACACTTTAATCAAACTCATGGCAACAATTACAATTACGAAAAGGTAAAATAACATCCTTAATAGATTGGTGGATTTATTGTAAAAAGAAACTATTATATAGTTATTAAGGAATTTGCGAGGCAGCAAAGACAAATGACCAGAGAACGCTTTTATTCTTATTATCGAATTTTGCAAGAATATGTAATTTAGCTACAAAACGGTGAACCAGTTTCGCACAAAATTAAATTTATCCAAGCACAAATCCTTTCACTACATAAAAAGGAAAATATTGGTTTGATAGGGAGAAGCAGAATAAGTAAGGAAGGTAGCAATCAAATTCCAAATACGTATTTTGCACGTTAAAAAAGAAAACCAAAGGGCAAAATCTAGTTTCTTAATCATATTTGCACACTGATGAGATCATTTATGATAAAGAACAAGTGCACGACAAGGTTTTTACACGTTATAAGCCATTTTTTGAACAGGAAACAAATTATGACGCAAGTAATGACTTTATTTCTGTAATATCATCCAGCTTTACTCCTCAAGATAAACGCAATGTTCAACAACTCTTTACACTTCCCGAAATTAGTCAGGTTTATAAGACACTTAACCCACATTCGGTCGTTGGACTCGCTGGGTTAAATAAGCAGTTTTATATAGCATTTAGTGATTCAATACTGGCGAAGTTATGCGAATTTTCAATGAATTGTGGAAAGTAACAGCTTTACCCCATGAATTTTCCAATATTTTGGCAATTTTGATTCCAAAAGCACCAGGACAGGCGTCCTTTGACTCATTAATTAAGAATGATTAGTTTAACTAATTTAGATATTAAGTTGGCATTAAAATGTATAACACTTCGTTTAATAGACTATTCTGAAAAACTAATTTATTAGGTACAGAGGGATCTTAGGGGCTTCTCTCCCCTACACATTTTGATAACGAAATTACGAGTCATCATTCAGTATCAGACTATAAATAAAAAAAGCAGATTTTGTTTTTCTGCTTTAAACTCTGTTTCGCCTGAATATTTATTTCATTTGTTACAAGCAGTGTGCATACCTGATTCTTTGGTCAATATCACAGAACTTGTGTTTAAAAATGGGCAAATTAAATTACGATCAAATTGATTGACGAATCTCCCCTGGTTTTGAAACGAAGAAAGCCATTTCACAATGTGGGATGGAAAGTTCATTCTTTTTTACGGTTGCATTATTACTATTATCAAAAAATATTCTATGATCCAAGGCAATTCTTTTAATTTTAGTACCTATAAAATGGTGTCAAATATTGATAATATCTTCTTTGTAATTAGGTCGTCAGTAGAACTGTTTAACATTAAAAATGTGTGTTTTCAATATCAAAAAGTAGCAGGCATAGAGCTCATTCTTACAAAATCTAAAATTTTGTATTTTAAGGAGGAACAGATAACACATTATCAATAGTTTTTTTCAATGACTACTCAATATAAAATTGGGTTTCCTTTCGTCAAATACAATTAGAAAAACAATACAGTTCAATGAGTCGCATGTGCTCGGAAAAATATGTTCAGTACTTATAAATCATACCTTCAGTTTCAATAATATTATTGACAAGGTTAATTTCGTTAACTTTTTTGTTTTAAGTAAGTGTTATTACTAGATACAGATATTACCTTTTTCTCAACCGATTTGGGCTAAAATAAACAACATGATAAGTTATTATTTTGTGGCAATGGTTTCCTTCACGCATTAAGCACCAACAATTAACCCTTCCTTATACAGAAGGTGGTTTACGATTAAAAGACCCACAATTACAAGGACATGCTCTCGGGTTACATCGTACTTTACAAATCATTTGTGAATAGTATGAAAAAATTTCATATGGTCTTTTTCAAAACGTTTTATCTTTAATTGAGTTAACAGCGCCGGTGGATATGCATAAATGGAGGAACCTAATTTCGTATTTAAATGACATTTATATATATATAACATATGCTCTGATTAAAAAAAATAGAAAATATGTCCACGAAAAATGTGTATCACGAAATTGAAAAGAAACAAAATTTGTCTGGAAGGATTACTGAAAAATATAAGCAACATCCACTATAATTTGGTCCACTCTAGCGCAATTAAAGAAAGAACCTTATCTCCATCAAAACTAGTATTTTATTGTTAATAAAAAATAAGCTCACCGGTGACTTATTATACAAATATGGTATTATTCAGGTTTGTAAATGTAAGATGTGCGGCGAAGAAGAATCTATCAAACATAAACTTACAACATGTAAACAAATATGTAATATATGGAAGGAATATTTAAATATTGTTGGTAGGATTATAAGACAAGTCCTCCCATAGTTTAAAATTGACTAATCTCATTTCGTTTCCATACTACGCATATTTGCCTCCAAAAAAGCGTAAATTTTTAATTTGGTTAACAGTTACAACTTTGTATATTACATTGGACTTGAAATATACAGATTCTGTTGAACTGTATAAAATACTTTATTGTTAACATTTTACGAAATCTCACGCGACTGTGTAATAAAAATGTATGCTAATTATCATAGGACTATCTGATAATTTGAATCTTATGTTAAGTTGATATGTTGTTTCTATACTTTCGTATGTAAGAGGTAATATATATAAATCATTTTCGAGAAATAAATAAAAAAAATGTCAATAAGACGATCGACTTCTAACTGAATAACCCGTGTTCAAATGTCGCTGTAGCCGTAACTTTTTTTTTCTCAAAGTACCGACATCAACACGTGTGTTGTGTTGATTTAACACAAAAAAGGGGGTAGTCACGTTGGGACATCGTATTGTGTTGAATTAACACTGCTATATTTTACTGTGCATTCTTCATACAGCACAGCCTCCAGCTGAATTAGAGACGAAGGAGGTGTAAACAGACACGGAATGCTGGTTTACAAAACTACCAGACAGAATCTTGATGATCTCTGGGGATTGTGCAGGCCAAAGAAGATGTTGAGCCTCATCAGTGTGCTCCTGAAACCACTCTTGAATAGGGCCAACGATGTGAACGTACGCACTATCACCCTGGAATATGGCAATCCTGTCTGGAAATAAACTTTGCACAATTGAGTTGATCTGGTTACCCAAGAATTCTTCAAACACTGCTGCTGTGAACTGTGTAATGTGGCAAGGAAGCTTATGAATACCTTGATATAGCTCCCCAGACTATAATAAAGCCGCTACCATGTTTAACAGTCGGGCAGAGACAGTCTACATATTATGTTTCAGAGAATGTATGCTTAAGACAAATAAGCCTCCAGTAATGGAAAAGAGAGTAAAGGATGACTCGTCCGACCATACGACATGATGACATTCCTCCAACGTCCAGCTTTTGTGGATATTGCACCATGAACGTCGCCTTTGAGCATACTTGTCTTTTATGAGAGGTTAGGGAATAGAAACACGCCATGTAAACCCATTTTATGCGGTCCCCGTCTCGCTGTTTTGGATGGCACTGGGGTGTTTAGGTGCAGATTCAGTTCTGTAGTCACTTTCTTCGGCGTTGTTTTCTTCTGTGACATTACAAACCGCTTAATGGCCCAGCGGTCCCTATCCTGCAGGTTTGTCTTTCGACTACTATTGAGCTTCCTCGATCCTGTTTCACTGCGCACTGTGCATGCGGGCCTGACTTTCGATACCGTGCCTCGTGTTACAACGCATAACGTAGCTGGTTTGCTCACAGAGCTTCCAGCTAGATGGGCACCCACAATTATACCCATTTGAAACTCCGTTAAGTCGGACATACTGTACAACTTACCACGCCTGTACAACGTCCAAAAACACACTGTCTACTCTACTATTAGTGCACAGTACATCCTACTTGCAATAAACAAGAGACTGTTGATTTACGCAGTGGTTAGTTTTACCAAGCACAGTTACAATATGCTCCACTTTTGACAAGGGGTCTCCGTTATTTGGTCCAGTAACTTTTGTTGTTGGCCTATACATTTTCTGAATTACTTTATATTCTTGCTCCCTCATTTCCCCTCAATCTTGCATATAAAATGATCTTCTTTATCTAATATCATGAACTTTTATTTCTTCTTCATTATTATGCCCTATGTTCTGCTTCTTTCACATGTTTATGCTGTAACTTTCCTTCTAAGTACATTGTAATCAGACTTATTTCCTCTACTCTTCACTTTTCCTTCATTCGCATGTTTCAAGTTTTTCATCACTCCTCAACGTACAACTTACATTTCCTATTGCATTTCTCATACGACGACACAATGATACTCTTATTCTATCCAAAGAATCAAAAATCATTAGTGCTTTCTGGTGGTAATACCGGTTTTACATAATGTAATTTTGATTATATAAAAATGCCATAACCACATAATTGCTGCAGGACTTAAATTTCATACTGTGATACGGAGTGATACTTCTTATTCTGATATGCTAAACGTACATTGTCAGAAATTTGATAGAATACTGGACCATTTATTTGCCACCTTAATATATATTTCTATATAATATAATACTCTATAAATACAATTAATAAAAGTTCCTTCTAAACAATTTGATCTTCGGCTAAAAGATAAAAGATCCTCCTTCAAATTTTATTTCGTTATTGTGATTTCTCGGTTTTGTGATTTTGCATATCTTTTGTTCTTATCAACATTATACACATTGCATATTATTTTGTTATAATTGTTATTCATTTTTTTCAACATTTCAAGGTACTTTTTCAGATGCCTAGAGTGAATGTTCTTTCCAAATACTCAAGAGCTGCAAATACTTTTCTAACTTCCATTATACATCTCCCATTTATTTTTTTCTATGGATAATTTCGGCAACCTACGTGACAAATGTACCTAAGAGTATGTTCAAATTATACTATTCGGTCCTCTTAATATCATTAGGTGTGTACAGTATTTTGTGCATATTACTTGTATAAATACATCACAGTAGTTTGGGTAAAGATGAATCCTTAAGATAAAAAATCAATCATAACGATAAAGTAATGAAGACGAAGCTCAATAAGAGCTGATACTTTCAAATCTGAGAAATCTTGCAATACAAGTTGCATGCACCTCCGACGTACCCATAAATAGTTACCCAACAAGAAATAAGTAAAACTGTACGTTGCAGATCTTCCTTGATACTGTGAAAAAGGTGATTTACAGAGAACGTTAATTATAATTTATACCATGTTACGACAAATATCGCTTTAGCATAAACACTTAAATCAATCATTCAGAACCCTACCATCTCCATATATATTGTTTAAAATTCACAAGTTTGGGGTTCTAAGCTTGGCAGCAAAGGCATTGAAAACCACCCGTTCTAGCGATTTCTGCTACATCCAACAGAGCACAAGTCACAATGTTTTGTAAACTGTCATTAAGGAATCATATTGTGATGATGCATCACTCCTCTAGGCGAAATTGAATGTTGAAGCATAGAACCATTTTTCAGAAACACCTTTGGACTCACACTAGCGTGTATCTTTCCAGAACATATGGCGTTTGAACTATCCACATTTTGGCCTTAGTGCATTAGTCATCACATCTCTCGATTTGATAACAATGTATAACGTGTGCACCAGGGATTACCATCTTTCAGAAAAAGATATATTCTGATACATATTGCAATATTAAAATAAATTCGACAATCGAATGTTATAAGGTTGGAAATTCCTGCTCAGTACAATTCTCTGTCAAATATAATTACCAAAATACAAACCATATATTTTCCTTTCATCTCGGGATTAGCCATACCATACGATAGTTTAATATTGAGAAAAAATCATTCAGTTAATATGCTCTGAAATCCATAATGTCTTGGATGTTTTAACAATTTGGATATTAATCCTTAATGTAAATCATATTTTAATGTTTTACCAGGGCTGTAAACGTCCTGAAGTTGGCATTAAAAGGACCTTCAGGTACAGACCAACAGGACAAAATGAGTGATTCTTAAATTTTAAGATGGACCACGTTACTTTTTTCTCTCTAAAAAAATATGATTTGTTGTGTAATTAAATATAAGTGCGTATGGAAGTCCGTATACACAGAAATGCGTATTTTGTTATATTCAGAACAGTAACTAAATCAAGCAATAATATACGGAGTTTGCAACAGTGACAAGAGTGAAAAAAGAGATAAAAGAACTCCTCCTCTGACTCTGAAGATATCTCGCTTCGGAGATGTTCCCCGAGGATCTGACCATGTCCGTTGTCATATCTGCAGTTCCCTCCCTTCGAGCCATCATTGGAAGACCAGCATGTTTTGTCACCATGTCACAGCGGTACTCACAATCCCTCATCTAACTCTGTCACTTTTATTCTTCTTTATTTCTATACCTTATTTTTCTTTATTCTCCCTTTTCTCGCTATTTTTCTTCGTCTTCATCCTCACTCGCGGTAATCTCGGAGTT